>CAUYPO010040405.1:0-11891 GCA_963574435.1 Cheirogaleus major
CTCAGCCTCCCGAGTAGCTGGGACTACAGGCATGCGCCACCATGCCCAGCTAATTTTTTCTATATATTTTTAGTTGGCCAATTAATTTCTTTCTATTTTTAGTAGAGACGGGGTCTCACTCTTGCTCAGGCTGGTTTCGAACTCCTGACCTTGAGTGATCCGCCCACCTCAGCCTCTCAGAGTGCTAGGATTACAGGCGTGAGCCACCGCGCCCGGCCAAGGTTATTTATTAAATAAAATAATACCTGTAAGGCACAAAGAGAGTGCCTTGTACATGGTTGCTATGGTTATGTTGCTGTATAGAGAAATAAATCTAAAAGTTGTGAGTACGTGTAGGAACAACACAGCTTATAAAGATCAAAGTTTAACACCCAGTTAAGGCCTTGTGTGTCTACCCACTGTCCATGAAAAGAGAAGATTAATCAAATGGACCTAAAGCAAAGTCCTTAACATTTTAATTTTTTACACATTTATGAAATTATAAGTTGCTTGAGACTAGGTAATATATTTTATATTTTCAAATCCCTTTTAGCCCATAATATAGTACGAGGCACAGAATAGACACTTAATAATATTTTCTTCTTGCTGTGGCTTTTGAAAATTTTATATGGAAGATTTTCTATTCCCTGTAAAACAGATTTTGTTTTCCAGTGGCCTTTTTTTTTAAAAAAACTCCTTGTGAATAATAAGCTGTTAGGTTGGATTATCATATATTTGCATCACCTTTCAGAAGGCTAACTTTAAACTATAGATTATAATTATTATTATTGTAGAGGTAGAAGGAAAAAAAATCCTCATACAGCCATATAACTCACTATTGAAATTTTGTGAACTTCTTCCAATAAATCCGCTCTTAACTACCTGTTCCATATATATCGTTAGTGGGCCATTGCTTACGAATATGATACCACGTGGACCTTTTTTGCACATGGAAACTTCTTGACAGTCTTCTAAACTTACGTTTTATTCTTGATTCCGTCCAGGAGATGTTCGCGTGAGAAGCCGAGCAGGATTTGAATCAGAAAGAAGAGGTTCTCATCCGTATATCGATTTTCGTATTTTCCACTGTAAGTCTTGGCAGACAGAATGTTTCTCTCAGACTTTCACTAAACTTCAGCTCTTCACAAAATTACATAGTTTTCCAAGGGAAAAAGAATATAAGAAAAGACTTCATTATGTTTGGAATATTTTAAAAATACTAGGTCATGTTAAATGACATTGTTTCTAGATAATGTTAGTAAATGTTTAGAGACAGAAGAGAAAAGTATTAAAACATGAAAGTTAATATAGCTTTTCTACTCCTTTCTAATTTAAATGTGAAAATACTTTGGTACAATTTTTTTTCTTCTTTAAAAATATATTTTTTTAAAAAAATTGTTTTATTCCAAATGGTTTATCTTCATTACTACAGACAAAATGTTTTTGTGCAAATGATATTTTATAAAGTCATTTCAGTAGCTTAACAAGATGTTATCCTTTACATTTATTTGAAAATAGACATCACCTTTAAAGATGTTTGGTAGAATGCATATTTTAAAAACAAGCATTCTAGGTGGGCCTAGCCTATAATGGAAGTAATGGGAAAAATGAGAACTTTTAAAGCCTTTAAATATGAAATACATTAAATCTGTTTTTGGAGGAGTTTTACTTTCAGTAATGTTAGGTAACTAAACAAATGAGAAAAATTAGATAAAATATAAAATACATGTATTTGAATGTATCAGAATACTATTAATATTAAGGCAGAGGATGAGCCTAGCATTTCAGTCCATTTTTCCCCTTAGTGGCATGTGTTGATTCTGGAAAAGGTAGATGAGAAGCTGAAGCTTTTGATGGACACTTAAGGCTAGAGTAACAAAAACAAGTGTTTAGAACCCACCAAGGTTGGGAGGTTGGTACTGATAAATCCTCTTGGCTTAGGTTGGATCCCCAAAGTGCTACACCTTATGAAAAAATCCCAGCTTTGAAATATCTCAGTGATTACATTAAGGTGATCTGTGACTGTTGTGCCTCTAGCCACCTGCAGGAGAGAGATGTTTCTCCTCCCTCAAGGTTGCCAGCTACAAACACAGCCCTGGGAAATGGCTCAAGTAAAGACTGGTCAAGGCTTTGCATTCTTGGCACACTCTGTAAGATGTACAGGGATACTCGGGGCCTCTGTGGAAGATTGCCTCTCTCAGTATTAACAAATGACCCCAACACTTACTGACATAAGACAACCACCTTTGCCTATGCTCATGATTCTGAGAGTCGGGAATTCTGTCAGGTTTGGCTTGTCTGTGCTCTACAATGTCTTGGTCTTCAGTTGGGATGGTTGGAAGAGCTAGAAGTGGCTGGGATGGCTTGATTGACTCTGTAAGTCCGGTACCTTGGTTCTTCTCATGTCATCTCCTGGGGCTGGAACCCCCAAGATGGCTTCTGCACTGGGAAGGCTGACATGTGTAGGGGGGGCCAGCATTTCTCTCTCTCCATAGTGGCAATCTTCAAGGAAGTCTTAGGGTAGTTAAACTTCTTGCATGGCAGCTGCCTTCTCCCAGAGCAAGCATTTCAAGAGAGAGAGAGTGTGGGAACTCCTAGTCTCTAAAGGGCTGGGCGCAGACCCTGGCACAATATCACATTTTCATATTCTGTTGGGGAGAGGACATAGACCCCAATTGTCAAAGGGAGCAAGGTCAAAATTTTCAGTCTTCCATCTTTAATCTGGTACAAAGTATGTTGAAAAAGTAATTAGGGTCCCAGCAGGAGAGGAGAGGGAGAATGCAGCAGAAGCAGTTTTTGAAGAGATAATGGCAGAGAAATCTCTAGAACTTCATAAAAGACATTGAGGCACAGATTCAGGAAGCATTAAAAATCTCAAGCAGAGTAACATTAAAAGAAAATCATACCTAGGTGTATCATAGTATAACTGTGAAAACAAAATCAGAGAGAAAACATTAAAAGTCATGAGAAAGAGAGAGGAGAGAGAGAGAGAAAGAGGAAAAAGTATTAAATATGAAGGAGCAATATGAGATTGCCAGAAAGAGTCTTTTTCATTGTCAACAGAAACCAAGAATTTAAAAGACAAAGGAAGGATAGCTCTGATGTGCTAGAAAAAATAAACAATTGCCACACTAAAATTTCATCCACACACTCTTGTAGAGAATAGGGGGAAAAGACATACTTTATATTAATAATTTGTTTTATAAAGCCAGTATAATCTTTATATTATAACCTGACAAGGACATGACAAGAACAGAAAATTCTGGCCAAATCATTTATGAATATAGATGAAACAGCCTAAATAACATATTATCAAATTAAATTTGTAATATTTAGGAAGAATAATATATTTTGACCCAATTTGTGTTTTTCTAGGAATGTAAGGTTGGTTAATGTCATTTAACACTGAAAAATTAATCAATATGATTCTCTATATTCATAGAATAAATGAGAAAAGTTTATGGGTAGACCAATATGCTTAATGCTGAAATAACAGTGCTAAATGCCAATATGACCAAATAATGAAAAGCACTTGATGAAACTCAACACTGGTTCTTTGTTCTGAGCAAGACTGGAATAGAGAAAAACTTAAGTAATCTGAAGTAGGGTATTTATAAAACCTACAGGAAACATCATATTTTTTAATGGTGCAATATTTAAGCTTTCTTTCTGAGATGAGAAATTGAGAATATCTTTTGTTACCTTTTCTTTTCAATATTATTTTGGAGGGCCTGACCAGTACACTAAGGGAAGAAAAAGAAATGAAAACTATAGGATTAGAAAACAAAAGTAAATTTGTCATTATTTATGGAGAACATGGTTATATACTTAGGAAGTTATTAGGATTAATAAATGAATTTATGAAGTATGTATGTATTTTCAGCTTCTGGCCGGAGGCTTTGCTTCCCAGTCTTTCAGAATTGCCACCCTGTGTGCTGCCACCCTGTATGAGAAATGAAGCTCTCCTTTCTAAATTCAAAAAAAAAAAAGTGAATTTAGCAAGTTTGCTGGATACAAAGTCATTATGTAGTTATACTTCTAGAAAGAAGCATTGACAAAATTGAGATAACATGCAATTTGAATTTCTATCAAAATATCAAGTATGTAGGAATAATCTAATGATGTGTATGACTCTACATGGAAAATTATAAGACTTTACAGAGAAAAACTAAAAATGACCTAAATAATTGTAAGTGTATATACTGTTTATGGATTGGAGGATTCAGTATTTAAAGATGCCAGTTTTTTCTAATTGATCTACATAGGTTTAGTGAAATCATAATGAAAATCCCAGCAGGGATTTTTTTTTTTTTTTTTTTTTTGATGAGCTCAAAAAGCTGATTTGAAACCTTCTATAAAAAATGAAAAAAACAAGAATAGACAAGGCAATCAGGAAAAAGAACCAGGTTATAGAATTTACTTCTCCTAGGTATCAAAGTTTATTAGAAAGTATAATAATTAAGACCGGGTGATAGTGGACTGACAAATAGAGTGAACGGCGTATTATAGAATCTCGATATGGACTCACACGTATATGGATATTTGATTTGTGACTAATGTGGTAATGCAGTGGGTAGAAGATAAATGATGCTGAATCAAGTGGGTCTCCATATAGGAAAAATAAATAAATTTTGACCCTTGTTCACATCATACATGAAAAAAACCAAATTTTGGTGGATTAACTTTGCCAAATTATGCTGATAAATCAGATAAGATGAGGAATGAGAGTTGATTTAGCAGTGTGGAGGTGGTGGTAGGGGAAGCCTGATATGAGCGTGAATTTAAGAGAGAACAGGAAGACAGGAATTAGACATAGCAAGTGGGATCTCTGACACTAGAATGTAACAGCAAAGCTAGAAAACAAGAAGACCTGGCCACATGGACATTTTTAAAATTCTGAAATACTTCTTGGTTCAAAGAGGCAGACTGTAAAAAGGTAATAATACTTAAACACTATATACACAAACCTAAGAAATTCAGCTAAAGCAGTGCTTACAGAAAATTTCCATAGCCTTAAAAATACTTATAGTCATGAATGAAAAAGAATGAAATAAGTCAACTAAGTAGTCCAACTCAAGAAGTCAGAAAAAGAATAACAAAATACACATAAGAAAAGGTGAAGAAAGCAATACTAAAGATAAAAACCAGAAATTAATAAATTAGAAAACTAAAATAAAAATAGAACTAAATAATCTAAGAGCTGGTTGTTTATAATAAAATAAATAAATTGCTAGCTAATTTAATCAAATGATTAAGTGGAGCTAAGATGCACACTCAAAATAAAACATAACAGAGAGGGGAAAGCCCCAGCGATACAGAGAAAATTAAAGAATCAAAATAGACTACTTGACTATAAAAATATATTTGAACATTTATATGATCCAGAAAATTTTCTTGAAAATTATAATTTATCACAACCAAATGCAGAAAATAGAGATAATATAAACTAGTAATATTCAAAGTGTGGTCTGGGGTCCTCAAAACCCCGCTGGAGGTCTGTGAGGTTAAAACTATTTTCATAATAATACTAAGATGTTATTTGCCTTTTCACTCTTATTTTCTCTAAGGGTACAGTGGGGTTTTCCAGGCCTACGTGACATGTGATACCTCAACACATTCATTGTATTAGCACATATGAGAAATAGCTGCAATGAAAGAGATTTGTAAAATTATAAAATAGTGCCATTTTTCTCATTGAATTTTTCATCATTTTTGAAAATATATATTTTTAATAAAAATATGTTATTTATGTTAACATGTTATGGGTTTATAGTAATAAATATTTTATATTGTTAATTAACTTCAAATTTAAATAATAGACATTTGAATATTTAAATAAATACATTTTCTATTTTTAAAAATTAAATATTTAAATAATGAAATTAAAATTTTAATTTCTATTATGGTAAATATTAATGGCCATAACTCACATAAATTTAAAGTTCTCTGAGGTAGTCAATGTTTTTTTTTTTTTTTGCCAGAGACATCAAGAGGGAAAGTAGTCAAGGATTTTTAGGAGTGTAAAGGAGTCCATCCTGAGAACCAACGTGTTAGAGAAGGTTGCATGGGAGTGACCTCTCTAAAAGCCTGAGGGCCAGAGCCTTAAAGGCTAATTCTATAAAATCTTTAAAAGACTGATGATGATTAATTTCAAAGCTTTTTAAATTATTTCAGATTACAAAAAAAGGAACCATTCAAAGTCATTTTATAAAGCAAATATAACTTCTTAGAAGTATAATATTTTCACTATAAATGTCAGCTAAAAAAATCTTTCAAAAATATTAGCATAAGAAGAGCCCTGCAGGGGGTAAAAAAATATTTCCAACAGCATGAAAGAATAATACTCCAGCCATGGGGGATTTGTTTCAGGGAAGAGAACAAGGATGATCCAAAATGGAGTTTTTCTGTAACAATACAGTAGTAACTGGTAACATTGGTTCCTTCCAAGAGGGAAAGCGGGCGGCTTGAGGACATGGGAGTGGAAAGAAACTTCTTGTTGCAGACTTTTGTGAATTTTGACTCATGTGAATGCATTACTCATTGAAAAGTTTAAATAGAAATATTTTTTGATGTTGCAATAAACAAAGATTGGCTATGAGTAAGGAAATGAGTAAAAGAGGTAAGTCTAAATATCCATATTAGTATAAAGAAAAGTACAATTATATTTGGAGTCTCCCCTCCCTAACATTCACTGAATTTACTGAAATAGAGGATTTGAAAAAATATAATTGTTTTAAGATGTTAGAAGTTTTAAATAGGGGATATGATGGGACTTTTTGGTGGGGGAGAGATGATGGAAATGATCAAATTGTTGGAAATATCGCTAATGGAATTAAAATAGGATAAATACCTTCTAAATCCTTAGGAAACCAGAAGCAAATAGTATAAGATCTAAAGGACAAGATGAGAGAGGGAAGACCAAATGTATCGATGGTGGTAATAAAGATAAGTGGGTTAAATATTCCTACTAAGAGATAGAGAAGCTCAGATTGGATAATAAATTAATGACAAACAATGGTTCAAAATAACATGAAGCAGCGCCAGGCCTGAGGGTTAGGGTTTGGGCATCTACACTTATATCCTGATCTACTGGTGTGGACCTTTTGTGGGGTGGTGTCCTAGAACACTGGAAGCAGCTCTGTATTAAGAGCAGCAGATTGTCCTCTGGATCTCGTTGTGCTGTTCATAAAAGGTGACAAATATCTAAGACTCTAGGTTGTAGTTGGAAATTGACTGTCACTGTAGAATTGGTCCTATCATTACACAAAAAAAAGCTATCTCTGTTTAACCCAAAATGATAGTATAACTTGCAGGTTCTTTTAATGGAGAAAAAAATGAATTCTTCTTCTTTTTTTTTTTGAGGCAGAGTCTCACTCTGTTGCCTGGGCTAGAGTGCCGTGGCGTCAGCCCAGCTCACAGCAACCTCAGACTCTTGGGCTCAAGCAATCCTCCTGCCTCCGCCTCCTGGGTAGCTGGGACTACAGGCATATGCCACCATGCCCGGCTAATTTTATGTATATATATTATTAGTTGTCCAGCTAATTTCTTTCTTTTTTTTTTTAGTAGAGACGGGGTCTCGCTCTTGTTCAGGCTGGTCTTGAACTCCTGAGCTCAAACGATCCGCCCGCCTCGTCCTCCCAGAGTGCTAGGATTATAGGCGTGAGCCACCACCACGCCTGGCCAAAAATGAATTATTCTTTTCCACCAATATAATAGTTCTGCTTATCACCCAGCTCAAAATTCTTTTAAAATTTTAATCTAGTGTATTTTGTGAAATGTGATCTAACCAGGGGATGAGCACAGGCTCCTGCTATGACTAAAATCTGTTAGCCATCTTTAAACCTTCTCCTCTTCCACTGACTTCTCTGATTGTCCTACAAGTTTGCCAGAACTTGTTCTCTGCAGGAGTTAGCTTATAAAGCTTTTTCTTAATTTAACCCTAGGCTTGAATTTGTGCACTGTAAAGTCTGAGCTGCCTTAGACTTCGTGACCAGGAGGACTGTCTTGCTTTTCTCTCCAACTATGAATCTTAAGGTTTCTTCCTTGTGGGTATTTAATTTCCCCTTGCAGTAGCTGAAGATATAAGGAGTTCATTTGTGTGGAGGCAAAGTTGTTCTTTGTACCTCTACTTCCTTGTGAAGAGTCCTGGGATTAGGACACCTGTGACTTAGGCCACAAACCCATTCCCCTCCTATAATTGTGGGTTTGGCAAAGGTACCAACACTTAAGCAACTGCGCAGGATGGGTTTAAACTTTCAGAGATACTAAATCATTGAAAAGACTATCATGTGCCCTCTCCCTTGTGTATAATTAAAAATAAGACTATTTTTCCCAATGACACAAACACTTGCATTCATGCTGAAATAAAAAATAGTTTCTAGATGTTCTGATTGCAAAATTCTGGATAGGTTTACAAAATCCATTGAAGCTAAAATTTTATCTGCTTACAACTCCTCAGCCCACTCTCTCTGTGCACCTCTTTACTTTTACCCTAAACTCAGTATTAAATTTCCCTGTTGTAAAATTCTTCTCTTTCTGCTCTTTCATTCCTTAAATCCAGTCTGTCATTAAATCCCATGTATTTTCGCATCCAAAAATATTTAAAAGCTGTTATTTTCATCTCTTCTCTGTCCTCTGTATCTCTTCCCCTCCTCGATCCAGACCTTTATCACCACTGTCTGGATTAGTTTGTTATTCTCCTAACTAACCATTGTCGTTACTTTTAGGATTTCTGTCCTTTGATCCACCCACTACCCTTTACCCAGTGTCAGGTCTTTCTAAAGAGAGAGAAAGCTTAAAATACTGAGGAAAATGCAGGTTAAAGATATATAGTATGCTATTAGTGTGTTTGTTAAAACTATTTGTCTATAATTTTTTATTCTATGTGCTATATCTGTGAGGTGCTGCTTTTGTTTTAGATGCTGTAATAGTTTTAACTTATTTCTGTATTATAGTTTCCTCCACGTTGAACCTAATAATCCATTTTACTAAATTTACCTGGAAATGAGACATCTACCTTGCACTATTGAGTTTTTCTTTTAAGATTAAGATTTTTTGAATATATGCAGCTTATTGTAAGCAGTGTTTGGGTTTGCATTATGAAGGTGCACTCCTGTGACTCGGGAGTGCTTAGATCCAAGATCCCTGGCCAGTGAGGGCGCAATTACAGGCCCCAAAGTTAAAAAGGACCTCAACAGTTTTATTATGTAGATACCACAGTTTTTTCTGCCACGAAGTTTTGTGGTTTAGATTGCTTTCATCATAAGCCTTATTCTCTTAAGGCCTATAAATTTATCTTCACAGTAGGATTTTCTGTAGCCCTTATCATCCTGCAAGTTCTGAGTGTGAAAAGCTTTTCTGAAAGGGTTTGAAGAGGCAAAAGAAAGTCAGTTGAACACAGAAACACATCAAACACAAGAAACAATGTTCAGCCTCACTACTAAACAAATTCCTATCAAATTTAGAAAGTTAATCAGCTAAGATGCTGGTGGTAGAAGTTCAGATTATTACAAATTTTCTAAGAGGCCAGTTTGGCAATGTGCATCAAGAATTTGGGCATTTTTTTTTTTGTTGTACTTCGATTTCACCACTAGAAATGTATGCAAAGAGAATAAATACATATAAATGTTAATATATGTGCAAAAATATTCACTTTGGCTTTGTTTATAATAACATGTATTAAATTACAGTGTTATTCACAGAAGTGTGTAGGAGAAAAGGACTAGAATGTTTATAACCTACCCTCAAATATTCAGAGAAAAGAATTAGGTGGTACACACACACACACACACACAGAGCAAATGATTAAAGCAAAGATGAACAATGGCAAATCTGAGTACAGGGTGTTCCTTGTACTATTTTTATTTTTGTGACTTTTTATATTTTGTATTCGTATTTGAAATTATCTCTAAACAAAAAGTTTTAAAATATGGAATTATGAAATTATCCACTTATTAAAAATAATTGGTTTATATTCAGATCACATTTGTTAATTAAGTGGTATTAGACCAGTTCTGTGGTTGTTTATAAAGAACTGAGAGAGTTTAAACTTCGGGAAGACATTTTGAAACTTATTTGTATTTGTGGTTACAGAGGGTGGAGAGATTTTAATGGTAATGAATTGTCCTTGCCAAGAAGTGTTTTTGAAAGATCTGGTATAAATCTGCTGTCAGGGTTAGCCTGGGAGTTTTGTTGCAATGATTCTGCTTTAATCAATAAATTATACTATAATTTTTAAGTTAAGTTTTTCCTGAGATAGATGTATCATACAGAGGCTTTCATTCTTAACTAGCTTTCTTTTAAAATTATATGTATGTGTCTTTGATACTCTTAGAGGACTCTTCAATGCTAAAATCAAAAAATTTCCCCAGATATCATCTCTCACTAATGAGGTTTTCTGAAGCATTCTTTGACACTTTATGTATTCTTCTTGATTAAATATATCTTTTATATTATAGCACAAAAGATATTTATTATACATATTTATGTAATTTATGAGTTGGAGAAAGAGATTTTTCACATAAGGAAGTTATTGTTGACATTATTTTAGGATGACCGGAAACATTCCTTGGAGTATTATTTTGAAATAATATTTTCTTCTCTGGGGAGTGTTCCATTCTGTGATTTAAATAGAACATATATATCAGTAGGAATTATTAATAGATTCATGGCTAGTGTTAATTAAGAAATTAGGGCCAGAGGCCGGGCTTGGTGGCTCATGCCTGTAATCCTAGCACTCTGGGAGGCCAAGGTGGGTGGATCGCTCAAGGTCAGGAGTTCGAAACCAGCCTGAGCAAGAAGAGCAAGACCCCGTCTCTACTAAAAATAGAAAGAAATTAGCTGGACAACTAAAAATATATAGAAAAAATTAGCTGGGCATGGTGGCACGTACCAGCTACTCGGGAGGCTGAGGCAGGAGGATCGCTAGAGCCCAAGAGTTTGAGGTTGCTGTGAGCTAGGCTGACGCCATGGCACTCTAGCCTGGGCAACAGAGTGAGACTCTGTCTCAAAAAAAAAAAGAAAAAGAAATTAGGGCCAGATATGGTGGCTCACACCTGTAATACCAGCACTTTAGGAGGCTGAGACTGGAGGATCGTTTGAACCCAGGAGTTTGGGGCCATGAGGAGGTATGATTGGGCCACTGCACTCCAGTGTGGGCAACAGAGCGAGACTTTGCCTCTTAAAAACAAAACAAACAAATTTGGAAGATCTTTGCTCACTAAAGATACTGTTTAAATTTTTGGATGGTCACATTAGTCAAAAAATTTTTATTTATTTATTTTATTTCAGCATATTATGGGGGTACAAATATTACGGTTATGTATATTGCCCATGCCCCCCCACGCCCCTCGAGTCAGAGCTTCAAACGCGACCATCCCCCAAACGTTGCACATCTCACTCATTATGTTTGTATATACCCATCCCCTTCTCCCCCCTCCCACCTGCCCAACACCCAATAAATGTTATTCCTATATGTCCACTTAGGTGTTGATCCCTTAATACCAATTTGCTGGTGAGTACATGTGGTGCTTGTTTTTCCATTCTTGAGATACTTCACTTAGTAGAATGGGTTCCAGCTGTATCCAGGAATATCCAAGAGATGCTATATCACCATTGTTTCTTAAAGCCGAATAGTACTCCATGGTATACATATACCACATTTTGTTAATCCACTCATGTATTGGTGGGCACCTGGGTTGTTTCCACAACTTTGCAATTGTGAACTGTGCTGCTATAAACATTCGAGTGCAGGTGTCTTTTTCATAGAGTGACTTTTATCTACCCAAAAGAACAAAAGTCACTCTATGAAAAGTCAAAAATTTTTATTCAGCCTGATAGAAGGATTGTGATTGCTTATTCAACAGAAAACACAGTTTCTGGTCATGCAGTTGGAAACATGTCACAGCTAATCC
>CAUYPO010040407.1:0-33261 GCA_963574435.1 Cheirogaleus major
CAATTGCAAAGATGTGGAATCTACCCAAGTGTAGTCAATAAATGAGTGAATTAATGAAATGTGCTATATTGATACCATGGAGCATGACTCTACCATGGAAAAATGAACATCTTTTGTAACAGCCTGGATGGAACTAGAGACCATTCTTCCAAGTGAAGTATTGCAAGAATGGAGAAAAAAGAAAAAAAAAACCCACATATACTCAATATTAACTTTGAACTAATTGATAAACACTTGTGAACACGTATGGAAATAAAGTTCAATGGCTTCAAGCAGGTAGGATTAGGGAGGTGGGAATCGGTAAATTCAGACCTAACAGATACAATGAACACTATCTGGGTGATATGCATGTTTTTAATTCTGACTCAAACTGTACAAAAGCAGTCCATGCAATGAAAACATTTGTACTCCCAAAATATTATGAAAGAAAAAAAATACTAGCATACCAAATTCAATAGCATATCAAAAAAGTAATCAACCATTACTAAGTTGGCTTCATCCCAGGGATGCAAGGCTGTTTCAGCATATGTAAATCAATAAATGTGATTAACCACATAAACAGAAGCAAAAACAAGACTGTAAGATCATCTCAATAGATGCAGAGAAAGCATTTCACAAAATTTAGCATCCTTTCATGATAAAAACCTTCAACAAACTAGGCATAAAAGGAATATATATCAAATTATAAAAGCCATATATGACAAACCCACAGCCAACAACATACTGAATGGAGAAAGTTGAAAGCATTCCCACTAAGAACTGAAAGAAGACAAGGGTGCCCGCTGTCACCATGCATATTCAACATAGTGATGGAAGTCCTAGCTGGAGCAATCAGGTAAGAGAAAGAAATAAAATTTATCCAAATTGGGAAAGAGGAGGTAAAACTACTTCTTTTTGCTGATAATATGATCTTATATCTACAAAACCACAAGACTCCACCAAGAGAGTCCTTGAAATAATAAATAAATTCAGTAAAGAATCCTAGAAGAACATGTTGGGAAAACGCTATTAGACATTGGCCTAGGCAAAGAATTTTTGAGGAAGACCCCCAAGGCAATTACTGCAGAATCAAAAATAAACAAATGGGATCTCATCAAATTAAAAAGTTTCTGCACAGCCAAGGAAACTATCATTAGAGCAAATAGACAACCCACAGATTGGGAGAAAATATTTGCTTTCTACACTTCTGATAAAGGTCTAATAACAAGAATCTATCAAGAACTCAAAAGAATTAACAAGAAAAAAATCAAACAACCCCATCTAGAAATGGGCAACAGAAAATGAACAGAAACTTCTCCAAAGAAGACAGAATAATGGCCTGCAAACATATAAAAAAATGCTCAACATCTCTAATCATTAGAGAAATGCAAATCAAAACCACAATGAGATACCACCTAACACCAATGAGAATGGCCTATATTAAGAAATCCCAAAACAACAAATGCTGGCGAGGATGTGGAGAGACAGGAACACTCTTACACTGCTGGTGGGACTGCAAATTAGTGCAACCTTTGTGGAAAAGAATGTGGAGATACATCAAAGAGCTAAAAATAGAAATATCATTTGACCTAGCAATAGCATTGTTAGGCATCTACCCAAAAAAGCATAAGACATTCTATTATAAAGACATCTGCACCCGAATGTTTATGGCAGCACAATTCACTAACGCAAGGACAAGGAAACAACCCAAGTGCCCGTCAATTCATGAGTGGATAATTAAAATTTGGTATATGCTCACAATGGAATATTACTCAATTCTAAGAAATGACAGCGAGCTAGCACCACTTATACTATCCTGGATTAAGCTTAAGCCCATTATCCAAAGTGAGGTGACATAAGATCAGGAAAATGGGCTCCACATGTACTCGCCATCAAATTGGTACTGACTGATTAAAACTATGGTGCTCAAATGGTGGTGGTGTTCACCAGAGATTGGGGGGGGGTAGACCCACATCTTAGGGATGTGTTGAGCATTGTGGAGGGGAAGGGCATACTTCTAACCCTTCTTAGGGAGAGGCAAAGATATAAAATGTAACCAAAATGTCAAAAGAAAACAACATTTATCCAGTGTCGAGCAGGTGGGGGGGGAAAGAGGGGAAGGGTGTATACTTACATAATGAGATGGACCTGCTTGAAGCTCTGACTTGGCGGGGGGGAGGGGTGACAAGGGCAATATATTTGTACCCCCATAATATGATGAAATAAAATAAATAAATAAATAAGAAATTTACAAACAACCTTACCACACAATCTATTGCATGTCCTTATTTTCCTCCACAGAACTTCCTATCTTCTAATATAAACATAAGCTACTCATTCACTGTGCTTTTTACAGGCCCACAATATGACATTCATGGGCCCTTTTGCTGTAAAAAACATTTAAAATTATATTTAGTGGCTGCATTGGTGTGAAGACAAACATAATCCAGGATGGATATATTATCATAGTATTGTTTTACATTTTTTTCTTCTGATTTTAAAAGACAGTAAAATTAAAACATTTTTGTGAGCTCTAAGGGTATTGTGGTCCTTAGGGTCTGTGCCTACTGTGTCTACAGAGTAAATTTGTCCTGGTTTATAAATGTCTTTTCCCATCGGAAGGTAAGCTCCTAGAGGATGATGACTTTTGTCTATTTTGCTCATTGTTGTTCCCTTAGCAAGTAAACCAGGGCCTGGCATATTGTAATGTTCAATAAATATTTGTTGAACATATGAATGGCTAAAAATTTCATTTTGATTTTCCATTAGAATTAGTTTTTCATTGCCTTAGTGAAATAAGTTTGCATGGCCTAACCTAGAATGTGCTATCATTTACACTTAACAACTTGATTCATCAACATCGATAATACTTTTGCAACAGATCACACAAACTCTGAACTAATCACTGGACTCCAGCCTTACACAACTCTTGGGAACCAGGGCAAGCTTATGGTAAGTGAACTAGAGGAATCACTATGCTGTAGCCCAACTTTGTACACTGGAGAGTTCTATGCTCTGTCAGGAAGTTTTTACAAATATTATGAGACACATCTTTTTGAGCTTTTAAAAAAATCTTTAAATGATTAGAAAAAAACTTTTGCTGATAACTTGGGATAAATCATAATATTGAAATCTCTTCTAACAAAATAAATCAGGAAAAATCTTAAAATAATTTTATAGAACTAAACTAGTATGGTTGCAATATTACAGAGATTTGTTTTAATGAAAATTAAATAAAAAGAACTCTGAAAACTGGTGGGTCTCAGGTGGTAGAGCAAGGATAAGAGGATGACTAAATTTGATTTGTATTTATTAGAAAAGGAGAGATCAGATTTTCAATTTGATTTGGGAAAACTGAAGTCAAACTTGCAGGAATATAAACATTGCTTATTTTTTACTGAAGAATCCTGATACTTATGAATTTCTTAGGATAAAATGTGACCACTGAGAGAAAACACATTTTTGAGAGGAAATATTAATTTATGGAAGGCAAAAATCACTGCAGTACTGCATACATTTAGTAATATATAAAATATTTAAATGTAATGCTGATCAGGAAACTTCATGGTTATTTCCTTAGTTTTTCTAGAACTACTGTGAAACTTCTCATTTGTTCTACTTTCAAGTCTCATGGGTTTTTCTCAGAACTTGACTAACACTCAGTATTTAGTTACATATGTCTGTCCTCCATTAGGCAGATGAGGAAACACATACATTTTACTTTAGTACATATATTGCCCAGCAATATGATGCCTTTTGTGTTGAATAGATATTCAAGGATTGAACTATTGAATGTGAAATAAGTTAAAACTGTAGACATAGAGTTGGTTTCATTGTATAAATATTTAGGAAGTTCTTTCCTTTGAAAGTTTCTTTTTTACTGCCTGACATATGTTTCCTTTACTATTTAAGATATGGAGTCCCAATCCCATCAGAGCAGAGCAGAGGATAGACCCGCTATTTATCAAATACTTGCCTAGAAACTTGTCAGGGACATTATATATATAATCTCATTTAATAGTTGTATGGGTTTATTATCTGTTTCTTAAAACAGAATACCTGAAACTGGATAATTTATAAAGAAAAGAACTCTATTTATTAGAGTTATGGAGGGTGTGAAGTCTAAAGTCGAGGGGCTACATCTGGTGAGAGCCTTCTAGAGGAGAGTGCTCTTTACAGAGTCGCAAGGCTGTGCAATGTGTCATGTGACTAGGGGCTGAGCATGGTCCCTCAGGTCTCTCTTCTTATTATAAAGCCACGAGTCCCACTCCCATGATAAACCATTAATCCATTTGCCCATTAACTCATGAATGGATCAATTAATTCATGAGAGCTCTGCTTCTTAAATGCCCAAACTGTCAATACTGCCACACTGGTAATAAATTTCAACATGAGTTTTAAAGGGAACAAATATTAAAACCATAGCCATAGTCAACAACTACTCAGAGATATAAGAGTTATTTACTCCACATTGTAAATTTTAAGAAGGCCATTTGTCAAGTGGCTGACTAACTTGCTTGAGGTTAAACAGCTAATAGGTTGCAGAGCTAAATTCAAACCTAGATCTCTCCAATTCCAAAACTTACATTCTTTCTCAAACATTTTTATATGAACAAAAGTTCATCAGTACATGGTAATCTGGAATGTAGGAATGGAGAAAGCTTTTTTTAAAAAAGTCACATACTAAAACTAAAAGATAACATGATAAATGGGTATAAAATAGCTTTTAAAAAAATTTAGTAGCTACCACATTACAATAAGAATTCTGAATCCTAATTATTTCTGTCATGGAAACCCATATGAAAATGATGCATGCATTCCTAGGGAAAATGTAGACATTTACCTGGGCAGATATTGGTCCATGGGGTTTTACAGTATTTTTACATCTAGTACTTTTATCTTCTCTATGCTTCCTTACCTTTTGTGATTAAATATTTCTGCCTATCTCCTTTAGTCTTTTTAAAAATTTAAACTGGCTTATAATAGGCCAGGCACAGTAGCTCATAACTGTAATCCCAGCATTTCGGAGGCCATGATGGGATTTTTGCTTGAGGCCATGAGTTCAAGACTAGCCTGAGCAACATAGCAAGACCTCATCTCTACAAAATATTTTAAAAAATAGATGGGCATGGTGACACATGTCTGTAGTATCACAGCTACTTGGATCCTGAGGCAGAATAATCACTGGAGCCCAGGAATCTGAGGATACAGTAAGCTATGATCACACCACTGCACTCCAGCCTGGGTAACAGAGCAAGACCCTATCTCAAAAATAATAAAATGAATAAATAAATAAATTTGCACATAATAATTATACATATTCACAGAATGCAATGTAATGTTTTAATACATGTATATGTTGTGCAATGATCCAGACAGGGTAACATTTATCATTTCTTTTTTTTTTTTTTTTTGAGACAGAGTCTCACTCTGTTGCCTGGCCTAGAGTGCCACGGCATCAGCCTCGCTCACAGCAACCTCAAACTCCTGGGCTCCAGCGATCCTCCTGCCTCAGCCTCCCGAGTAGCTGGGACTACAGGCACGCGCCACCATGCCTGGCTAATTTTTTCTGTATATTTTTAGTTGGCCAATTAATTTGTTTCTATTTTTAGTAGAGACGGGGGTCTCGCTCTTGCTCAGGCTGGTTTCGAACTCCTGAACTTGAGCGATCCACCCGCCTCGGCCTTCCAGAGTGCTAGGATTACAGGCGTGAGCCACAGCGCCCGGCCCATTTATCATTTCTTTGTAGTAAAAATATACAAAATTCTTTCTATTAGCTATTTTGAAATATTCAATACATTATTGTTAACTACAATCACCCCACTGTGTAACAGGAAACCAGAACTTTTTCCTCATAATTTTAATTTGTATCTGTTGATACAAATCTCTCCCTCCTCCCCTCTCTTCTCCTCATTCTCTGGAAACCACTGTTCTATTCTCTACTTCTATGATATCAACTTTTAAAATTCCACATATGAGTGAGATTATGTGGTATTTGTTTTCCTGCGCTCGGCTTATTTCACTTATTATAATGTCTTCCAGGTTTATCCACATTGTCACAAATGACAAAATCTCATTAAAAAAAAATAATTGAATAGTATTCTACTTTGTATATACACCACATTTTCTTTATCTCTTCATCCATTGATGGACACTTAGATCGATTTTATGTCTTGGCTATTGTGAATGGTGCTGCAATGAACAGGAGAGTGCAGATATCTCATTGACATTCTGATTTCATTTTCTTTGGACCTATAACTGGTAGTGGGATTGCTGGATCATATGGTAATTATTATTTAAATTTTTTAGGGAGCTCTATACTGTTTTCTGTAATAACTGTACTAATTTACATTCCCACTAACAGTGTGTAAAAGTTCTCTTTGTCCACATCCTCACCAACACTTATTATCTTTTGTCATGCATCTCCATGGTCTGCTAATTTTTCTACTTTTTATAGAGACAAGCTGTCACTGTGTTATTCATTCTGGTCTTGAACTCCTGGCCTGAAGCAATCCTCCCACGTTGGCCTCCCAAAATGCTAGGATTACAGGTGTGAGCCACCATTCCTGACCTCTTTAATCCATTTTGAGTTTATTTTTGTATATGGTGAAAGATAGGGGTCTAATTTTATTCTTTGGTATGTTGGGTATCCAATTTTCAAGCACCATTTATTGAAAAGAACTATCTTTTCCCCAATATGTGTTCCTGACACCTTTGTTGAAAATCAGTTAGCTGTTATGTGAGTCTGTTTTGTGCTGCTGTAAAGGAATACCTGAGATTGGCTAATTTATAAAGAAAAGAGGTATATTTGGCTTATGGTTCTGCAGTCTATATGAGAAGCATGGCACCAGCATCTGCTTGTGGTGAGGGCTTCATGGAGCTTCCAGTGAAAGTAGGCAAAGGGGAAGCAGTCATGTCACCTAGTGAGAGAGGGTGCAAGAGAAAGAAGAGGGGGGTTTCTGGATCTTTTTAAATAACCAACTCTTGTGTGAACTAATTAAGCAATAATTCTCTCATTACTGCAGGGAAGGCACAAGACATTCATGAGGGATCCATCCCCATGACCCAAACACCTTCCATTAGGCCCCATATTCAACACTGGAGATCAAATTTCATTTTGAGATTAGGAGGGGAGAAGCATCCAAACTATATCAGTTGTAGGTGTGTAGATTAATTTCTGGATCTTTATTGTGTTCCATTGGTCTGTTTTTCTGCTTTTATGCTGATACCATGCACGCTGTTTTGCTTACTATAGCTTTGTAGTATATTTTGACGCTAGATAGTATGATGACTCCAGCTTCATTCTTTTTGCTCAGGATTCCTTTGGCAGTTTGTGGGCTTTTGTGGATCCATACAAATTTTAGGATTTTTTCCCTATTTTTGTGAAGGATGTCATTAGTATTCTGATAGGGATTGCATTGAATTTGTAGATAGCTTTGTGTAGTATGGACATTTTAGCAATATTAATTGCTCCAGTCCACAAACATGGACTATCCATTTATGTATGTCCTTTTCAATTTCTTTCATCAATGTTTTATAGTTTTCAGTGTAGAAATATTTCCCCTCCTGGGTTAAATTTATTCCTTGGTAGCTTTTTTTTTTTTTTTGATGTCTAGTGTAAATGTGATATTTTTAAAAATTTATTTTTCAAATAGTTCACTATTAGCATATACAAATGCTGATTTTTTATCTTGCAACTTTTCTGAATTTATTTATGAGTTCCAATAGATTTTTGGTGGAGTCTTTAGGGCTTTCTATATATTCTTATTAATATATCATCTGCAAATAGGGACAGTTTGACATCCTCTTTTTAAATTTGAATATCTTTTATTATTTTTTTTCTTATCTAATTGCTTTGGCTAGGACTTCTAGTACTATGTTGAAGAGATGTTGTGAAAATGAACATCCTGCCTTGGTCCAGATCTTAGGGTAAAAAGTTTTAATTTTTCTCCTTTTACTATGATGCTAGATGTGGGTTTGTCATATATGGCCTTTATTGTGTTGAGGTACATACCTTCTATACCAAATTTGTTGAATTTTGTCAAATTCTTTTTTGTATCTATTGAAATGATCATATAGTTTTTATACTTCATTCTTTTAATGTGATGTATCATATTTGGTAATTTGTGTATGTTGAACCATCCTTGCATCCCTGAGATAAATCTTACTTGATCATGATGAATAATACTTTTAGTGTGCTGTTAAATTTGATTTGATATTATTTTACTGATGATGCTTGCATCTATATTCATCAGAATCATTGACCTGTAGTTTTCTTTTTTCATTTTATTTTTATCTGGTTTTGGTATCAGCATAATGCTGGCCTCATAGAGTGAGTTTGGAAGTATTTCCTCTTCTGCAATTTTATTGAATAATTTGAGGATATTTGATGTTAGTTCTTCTATAAGAGTTAGGGAGAATTTAGCAGTGAAGCCATCAGGTTCTGGGCTTTTCTTTGATGGAAAATTTTTTATTACTGATTCAATTTCCTCACTCATTATTGTTCTGTTCAGATTTTCTATTTCTTCGTTATTCAATCTTGGAAGGTAGTATGGGTCTAGGAATTTTGTCCATTTTTTAAGTTTCCATATTTGTTGGTATATAATATTTTATAATAGTCTTTTATGATTCTTTTTATTTCTGTGGTATCAGTTGTAATGTCTTTTTTTCTATCTCTGATTTTATTTGAGTCTTCTCTTTTTTTTCTTAGTTAGCCTAGCTAAAAATGTGTTGATTTTGTTCATCTTTTCAAAAAATCAACTCTTCATTTTATTGAACTTTATATATTTTTTACTGTCTATTTCATTTATTTCTGTTCCCGTCTTTATTATCTCCTTCCTTCTTCTAATTTTGGGTTTAGTTTGTTCTTATTTCTCTAGTTCCTTGAGGTACATCATTAGTTTGTTTATTTGTGATCTTCCTTTTTGTTGTAGGATTTATCACTATCAAATTCCCTCTTAGAACTGCTTTTGCTGTTTCCCAAAGATTTCAGTGGTGTTTCAATGGATGCTGTGTTTCCATTTTCATATGTCTCAAGAAATTTTTAAATTTCCCTTTTAATTTCTTCACTGATCCATTGGTTGTTCAGAAGCATGTTGTTTAATTTCTATATATTTTTAAAGTTTTCAAATTTCTTCCTGGTGTTGAATTCTAATTTTATACCGTTGTGCTCAGAAAACATACTTGAAATAAGTTTGATCTTTTTGGATTTGTTAAAGTTTATTTTGTGTCCTGCCATATGATCTATCCTGGAGAATGGTTCATATGCTGTTAAAAAGAATGTGTTGGGGGGAATGTTCTATAAATATCTCTTAGGTTCATTTGATTTAGTGTGTGCTTTAAATCGGATGTTTCTTTGTTTATTTTGTCTCTGGATGAGCTGTCCATTGCTGAGAGTGGGGTGTTAAAATTTCCTACTATTACTGTATTGCAGTATATCTTTTCCTTTATATCTAATAATAGTGGCCTTTTGTATGTGGTTCCAGTGTTAGCCTCATATATATTTGCAAGCATTGTATCCTCTTATTCAATTGACCCCTTTATCATAACATGATTATTTTCTTTGCTTCTTTTTAGGTTTTGTCTCAAAGTCCAATTTAGATCATATAAATATACCTACTCCTGCTCTCTTTTGGTTTTCATTTGCATGGAATATCATTTTCCATTCCTTCACTTTCAGTGACAAGAGCTTCACTTAGGTAAACTGAATTTCTTCTATGAAGCATATAGTTGGGTCTTTGTTTTTTTAAAAAAACCTTTCAGCCATTCTGTATTTTTTAAATGGACAATTTAAGCCATTTACTTACTCCTGTCTTTTTTGTTAATTGTTTTCTGGTTGTTTTGCAGCTCCTTTGTTTCTTTTTTCCACTCTCATTTTTTCCCTTCATGGTTTGGTGGTTTTCTGTCATGACAGATTTATTTCTTTCTTTTTCTCACTTGTGTATCTGCTGTGATTTTTTTCTGTGTGGTTACTCTGGGGCTTACTTAAAAAATCTTATAATTATAACAAACTATTTTAAGGTGAGGACTTAACTTTTGTCACATACAAGCATTCTAGACATTTCCTCCTCCCTCCTCTCACTTTATGATTTTGTTGCCTTAATTTAGTTATTTTTGTATTATCTATTTTTTACCAACTTATTGTAAATATTGTTGACCATTTTTATTTTTAACCTTTATACTGGAGATTTGAAAGATTGTATATCACCATTATAGTAATGGAGTACTTTGAATTTGATTATGAATTTTCTTCTATCAGTGTGGTTTATACTTGCATATGTCCTCATGTTAGTAATTATTATCCTTTCGCTTCCAGTCGAAGTACTCCTTTAAGCATTTCTTTTAAGGCTAGTCTTGTGGTGATGAATTTCCTCAGCTTTTGCTTGGCTGGGAAAGATGTTATTTCTCCTTCAATTGTGAAGGATAGCTTTGGTGGGAATAGTATTTTTGCCTGGCAGCTATTTTCTTTCAGTACTTTGAATATATCATCCCATTCTCTCCTAGTGTGTAAGTTTTCTGCTGAGAAATATGCTGGTAGTCTAATGGACATTCCCTTGTGTGTGACTGGATGCTTTATTCTTGCTGTTTTAAGAATTATTACTTTGTCTTTGACTTTTGACAGTTTGATTATGTGGTTTGTAGAAGACCTCTTTGGGTTGAATCTATATGGGGTCCTTTGAGATTCATGGATCTGGATTTCCGTATGTCTGCCAAGACCTGGAATGTTTTCAGCTATTATTTTGTTTGTTTCTGTTTCTTTGTGTAATGGTGTCCCTATAAGTCTGATAGGATTTCTTTATTCTCTCTCATTCTTTTCTCTCTTTTTTCCTCTGACTAGGTTACAAAAGACCTGTCATCATGTTCAGGAATTCTTTCTGCTGTTTGATTTAGTATTTTGTTGAAGCTTTCAATTGTATTTTTAGTTCATTTATTGATTTCTTCTATTCCAAGATTTGTTTGAATCTTTTCTATGATATCTGTTTGTTGAATTTGTCATTCAAATCATGGATTATTTTCTGATTTTATTGAATTGTCTGTCTATATTCTTTTGCACCCTGCTGAGTTTCCTTAAGGTCATTATTTCAAATTTCTTTTTAGGCAATTCATGAATTTTCATTTATTTGGGGTCAGTAATTGGAGAATTCTTCTGCTTCTTTTGTGGTGTTATATTTCCTTACCTTTTCATGTTTTTTGTGTCCCTATGTTAAAATCTGTGCATCTGGTGGAATGGTTGCCTCTTCTAATTTTATAGTTTGGCTTTTGTAAGGAAAGACTTTCACATGTAGATGTGTCTTAAGGTGTTCATTGGGTAGCATGTGTTGACTTTGGTTCCTGGTGAGTGTAATGTTGTCATCTATGTGCAGTTTTTTCAGCTGTAGACAACTTCAGCAATGTCTGCTGGTCCCTTGATGGCCTAGTCTGCAGGAGTTTTTGTAGCTACACAACTGGATCAGGATGGGGCACCCCTGGGAGTAGCACACCTGGCTGTGAACACAGGGGCCAGTCTGCTGGCTTGTAGCATGCCTGCCTGGTTTGTGTGTGGGTCAATCCACTGCTATGGGGTGGGGATCCCCTGGAAATGTCACACCCCACTGATTAGTATGCTAGTGGTATATGAGGGCCAGTCCACTGGCTTGGGGTGGAGCTTCGCTGGCAGTGGCATGCCTGGCCAGTGAGCACAGGCACTGGTCCACTCCTTTGGGGTATGGATAGTCTGGAAACCACACAACTGTCTGGTGAGCATAGTGGTGACACTTGGGGGCCAATCTGCCAGCTCAGGGCAGATCTCTCCCAGGGATAGTGCACCTGACTGGTGAGTGCACAAGTGGCACACTTGGACAGGTTTGATATCTCTTCTAGTCTTCTAAGTCTTGTCATCACACTTGTGTTGCTGATTTCTTTCTATCTTATTATTTATTTATTATTTATCCTAAGTTAATTTATATCTTATTTTTTTTCTTTCCTTCAAGACCTTATTATAATTCTCTATGTGATTCAAAAATGTCTCCAATATAGACCCATGCAATGTTACTTCTCAGATTTCAGAGCTAAGGAAATATCTCTTTTCTGGCTTGGTTTTCTGACTTATTAGCTATTGAGATGTTCCCCTTTTGCTTTGAATGCCTAAAAGATAAGCATTTGCTTTTGTGCACTATAGTAATAGTTTCCCTAGTCTGAGATGATTATTGTTCTCATCATTAGTTGTCCATTGTCATTGTTTAAATTATGTTACAGTTTTGCCATGTGTGACCTTAATTTGTGAGATACCTCACTTTTCTATTGAAGTAAGAAAGAAAAAAAGGAAAAGATGAGAAATAGGCTGAAATAAAAAGAGAGAGGTGTGAAAAGTAAACATTTCACCAATTTTGCTTCAAGTCTGGGTTTGTCCTGTTTTTTTCAGCTTAAGTTAATGGTTTCTGTCTTGATTCACTGACCAAGTTCTTGCTCTGTGTCCAGCTTGGAGTAGCTGGGATGGCTACTTTACCCTTTTCTGCTTGACATTTCCTGATATCTCATTTCCTTTAGGGCTGAAACACTTCTTTGTTTTGAAAAACTGGTTTTATAGCTTCTCTTCTTCTCATACTAGAGCCCTCCTTCTGAATGCGATAGCTACATAAGGGAGCCTTATTACCCTTGTCTAATATCCCTAATTCTGAGTGCCTCTCTGTCTATCATTTCTTACTGTGTATATGTATGCACACATGTATATGTATACACATACATATATACATATCCAT
This sequence comes from Cheirogaleus major, assembly GCA_963574435.1. Taxonomy (NCBI): domain Eukaryota; kingdom Metazoa; phylum Chordata; class Mammalia; order Primates; family Cheirogaleidae; genus Cheirogaleus; species Cheirogaleus major. Next base: position 12,717 of record CAUYPO010040407.1, read on the forward strand.
ATTAGGTATTGAGAAAGTCCAGTAGGATGTGTTTTTATTTATATTAATCCTAACCACTTATCCTAGCTTCTTCTGTTACCTGGCCTATATTTTATTTCATTTGGTTGACTTTTCTCCTACTATTTGCCTTTCAAAGTGCCTTTTACACCTCCGCATCTGTGTGTAGTTTGAGATTCATGGCCAATCACTGCCAGCTTTACCCTCCTGCAGGTATTCCTTTTTTTGTTGTATAATCTGGTTTGGTTTCAAATTCTTAAATCTCTATAAAAAATTAGAGAGAAAAGACACATGGTAGTTCTTTAGTTTTGTTTGGAGTTTGATGCTATGTTAGTGGTAGATTAGATCATCCTGACATATGTACATATTTGTGTTTATATGTATATACTTATATTCTGCTTTGTCCAATATCAAGGATACTCATCGCTACAAGTTAGTTGTACAAGTAATATATTACCCATTTCTACTTCAATTAATAAGAAACTTACTGGGTCTCTACTATGTACAAGGCCCTACACTAGCTCCATAGTAATGAATAAGACATGAATTCTATTCTTTACAGAATTACAATCTATGCCGATATATACATACACACAAGCCTGTAATTAAGTAGATAGAGACATGGATTATAATAGTGCTTCTCAAATTCTATGACTGAAAATTTTTCCTATTGGCGCATTCCCAGAGCAGACCCAGGGATGTGTGTGTGTGGGCTCCAGAGCTACAGCTTTCATTCTGATCTTTTCCTTCCACTCACTGGTAGCAGTGGTGACAGCAGATTGTTTTAGGAATAATCTTGAATTCAAACGAGTGAATGTTAGTTATGTGAACCTGAACTTAACCTCTCTATAACTCATTTCCTTGTTAATGGTATGCGGTCATGTGCATTCATTAAATGAATAAATAAATACATGACATATATAATGTATGTGCCTGGTATATACTCTTCTAAGCACTGAGGATACAGTGGGATATAGGACAGACAAATTTCTGTTTCTTAAATATTAAATTGGAAGGGGCATTTAGTATATACTCATACTAGTCAAATTGTAGTGACATATAGCTACATACACAATATATAATATAGTATTGTGTATTGTGTAATTTTATAGCATATTTGAGAGATATTTAATTTAATATATTCCATATATTTGTTTATATTTATTAGAATATAAAGAGTGAATTTTTCTTGGATTAACCATGAATCAAGGTGGCAAAGGTATTATACTCACAAAGTGTTATGTATATCAAATATACTTAATATTTTACATGGTACTGAGTACAATATAGTAATTGTATTCAGCAACTTTCATTCAATTCAGAGATGTAGCAGTTATTTTAAAATGCATATTGATTTGATATTTCCCTGATTTTTCAGTCTGACAATGGAGATGAATACCAGAACTCCTAATATGCTCTATCCTAGGTTTAAATCATCTTCTGGCTTGCTCCTCTATTATGCTCTGTAATTAATAAGGACATTATGCCCAAGTGTTTTCCAGCTTTCATAAAGCATAAGGAGATATAACCTAAGGTGTTGGAGGAAGGAGTCAGTAGGTACCTCAGAATGGCCCTTTCATCCTGATCACAGTGCATGGGACATTAACAGTGATCTATGCCCTTCTGCAGCAGCTGGACCCCAGGGTAACCTCTGATAAATGCTGACCTCTGGTCTGGCCTTGTGCAGAGATGAAAGAAATGTGTGCGTGTGTGTGTGTGTGTGTGTGTGTTTTAAAGGAGTTATGAAAGATATGTCAGGCTTTCTAATTTTTTTCATTTATCTAAACCTATAATTGTGCAAAAGCATGACATTAGAAGGCTTTTGTTAAAATATGAACAAGTGCTACATGCTTCATTATGTGTTAAGAAGTTACTCTCAGGCCGGGTGCAGTGGCTCGTGCCTGTAATCCTAGCTCCCTGGGAGGCAGAGGCCAGAGGATTGCTTGAGCTCAGAAGTTCGAGACCAGCCTGAGCAAGAGTGAGACCCCATCTCTACTAAAATTACAAAACGTTAGCCAGGCATGGTGGAGCGTGCCTATACTCCCAGCTACCTGGGAGGCTGAGGCAGGAGGATCGCTTGAGCCCAGGAGTTTGAGGTTGCTGTGAGCTAGGCTGATGCCACGGCACTCTAGCCTAGGCAAGAGAGTGAGACTCTGTCTCAAAAAAAAACAAAAAAAAACAAGAAAAAAAGAAAAAGAAGTTACTCTCTAGTGCTTAGTGAGAATGACAATGTGTGTGAATATAGACCTCAAGATATTGGACCTCTGTTTACCTTTCTGTAACACAAGAGCAATAATAATGGTTCCTTGTGAAGGTTAAGTTAATGTACATGAAATGCTTAGAAAAATTCTTGGCATACAGAAGGTACTATATATGCTATTATTGTTAAATTGTTTAAAACCAGAGTGGCTAAATAATTATAAAATAACTGCTTGAAGGATATATATCACGATGGTGAATTTCTGGGTAATATGATTATAGGTAATTTTTATTTTCCTTTCTCAGTTTTTTAAATAAATTTTCTATGATAAATATGAATTTTAGTTGAATAATAAGAATATTATTAAAAATTTCAAAGCTGTTGAAAAAAGATAATCCATTAAAAAGTATTAAATGTATTATCATGGCAAGGGGTAAGGGATATCCATGCACAACTTAAATATTCTAAGAGCTGAAAGAGCAGAATATAAGAAAGGAAAATTCCTGACTTAGCAATTCAGTTCCTTTGGGGCGAGGAAAATACAAGAAGGAATTCAAGTAAATCTCTTTTGTGGCTTCCATTCCATAAGTGAGGTACTCCACAACAGACTACCATCTTTTGAAAGAATGATGTTAAGGGAGGAACAAAAGATGGCTGACTAGAAACATCAGCTGCCATATTGTCTCAGAGAGAAGCAAGAGTTTCAGATAGAAGGGGGTGGGAGAATGGGCACAGCTCCGGTGTACTTCAGGGGGAAGGGTGCTGGAGCCTGCTGGAGACTTCATGGAAAGAAATTGCAAAGTAGAACAGGAAGGAAAAAAGATATCAACACAAATCAACCCTGGAGAAGCTCAGAGCCCAGTGAACACGGTAGGTGGGGCTTTTGTTTCTCCTTTCCACACACCACCAGCAGTCTATGGGCTGCCAAGCTGCTCCCGAGCTTTTCCATCCTCATGAGCCCAAGTGCTGTTGTAACCACTGAACTGGAATCTTCTTGAAAATAAAGCATCAGGCATCCAGTCCCTTTGAGGGTTGGCCCCTGTGGCCATAGCCGTCAGCCAAGAGGGCACATACCATACTGTTTCTCTGCCCATACTACCCCTTTCTCTACCCCAGGGAGCTCCAGCCCTTCAGTTTCCATATAACCTGTTCCCACGCAGACAGTTCCCAACTACTGCCCAGACTGCAGTGGACCCTGGAGAACTTGTGTGAGCCCAGATCTTGGATATTCTGTGTGGGCTTCCTTCCTTGGAGACAGAGTGGAAGAACTGGAGTGCCAGCTCTCTTCCATTCAGACTATTTTCCTCCCCGACTCCTTGCCTGTCCACTACAGCTGAGAGGGGCCAGTGTGCTGAGACTTTCTAAAGCAGCTGCCTGCATTCTGCATGTGTGCCCTCTCGTCTGAGGTTTCCACAGAGGGTGAGGCCCACACCTTTCCCCTTGAGGACCTGCAGTGGACCTACGGGTGCTCAATCTGGGAGCTGTCTTCCCGCTGTCACTTTGCAGAGATTCCCATGAGTGAGACAGGTGTGCAAGCTGGACCCCATACCTCCAGGACTTGATTAGGTTGCTTGGGGGTGCAGAGGAGAGAATTGAGAGTTAAACTTGAGAGGTGGGGGGACCCACATGGGCAGAACAGACAGGAGAGTGCAATGTGGGTCTGAGCCGCAGTGAACTGGTGGAGCATCCATCCCCTTACAGGAAAACCATGCTTTTGGACTGGAGCAGGGCCATGGCCAAAGCGGTTCCCAGACTGCAGCACATTGCTGGCAAGCTCGAAGAATCTGGGCACCTGTTTGCAACCAACCAGACACTGGGAAGAGTCTCTTGGGGCAGGGGAAGAGTGAGGGGGCAAATGTCACTCCTGATAGCCAGGTGGAAAATTGCAGATAGCCCTTTCCCCACAAGCAGACTTTCCAGTTTGGTGAGGCCACTTTAGCCTCCTTCTCATGGGCTTCTTCAGTGGCCTGGGAGCTGACCTTTGATCCCTGCCAAGACATTTCTGGGACCTATTTATGTGGACCCTGAAGGCAGGCTTTCCTGCCCCAGCCACATTCAGCCTTGCTCCTCCACCCACGTCTACTGTGGAGGAGAACAAGCAATCCCTGGGAGCCCCAGGGCCATGCCCACTGCTCAGGATATTCAGGTATCTCCTGAGGGACTAGAGCTGATTACAGGCACCAAAGAACAACTTTGCAGTTGGCTTTTTCCTGCATGTACTGACTTCTGACAGGTAGAACAACTGTACAGCCCATTACTGAGCATCTACTGAATCAAACAGGGTGTGGCTGACTCTTACAAGTACCAACCATCATCTCAGAGATTAAGGTGGGGGTCCCAATACAATTCACACAACTGAGGGCAGGGAAAGACAGCAGAATAGAATTGCACATCAATTCATGAGTGGATTAACGAAATGTGGTCTATGTATACCATGGAGCACTACTCAGCCATAAAAAGGAAGAATAATGCCTTTTGCAACTGGAACTAAATGGAACTGGAGACTCTTATCCTAAGTGAAGCATCTCAAGATTGGGGAAAAAAAACACCACATATACTCGCTATTAAATTGGAACTAGCCAATGAGCACACATATGCACAGAGGGGTGTAAAATTCAAGCAGTGGGAGAGGAGGGAAGAGGCAAAAACTTATCTAATAAATACAATGAACACTATTTTGGTAATGGGCACACTTATATCCCTGACTCAAGCATTATAAAAACAATTTTTGTAAACAAAAATATTTGTACCCCCTCAATACTTAGAAGTAAAACTAATAAAGGTAATGCAACATCATAAAAAAACAAATTTTTTCAAATTTATAGGTATGCCTAGGGGCCCATAGATAAGCTGAAAACCCTTTACTGATATATAATTTATATAATGGGAATGCTTAAACCTATTTTAAATAAGTACTAAGTTTTGGTGAAAAAAAAAAAAAAGAAAGAATGATGTCCTTGACATTTATTTACAAATCAGATATTGTATTATTTATTACTGCATAACAAATTACCCCCAAACATAAAGGCTTATGACAACAGTTACTTATTATATCACAATTTGTGTGGGTTGAGAATCTGAGCTTAGCTTACCTGGGTTTCTATCTCAGGCTATCTTGCAACGGTGCAGCAATGTTACTATTCGGGGCTGTGGTTATCTTAACGCTCAACTGGGATACGATCTGCCTCCTGGCTGAGTCATGTAGCGGTTGGCAAACCTCACATCCTAGCTGACTGTTGACTGGAGGTATCAGTTCCTTGCCCTTTCTGTCTCTCCATAAGTCTACTTCCAACTTGGCAGATTGCTTCCCCTAGAGTAAGGAAGAGAAAGAGAGAGATCATAGTCTTTTAAGGTAACCTAATTTCAGAAGTGATATCTCATCACTTTTTCCAGTCTATTTGTTAGGAGAAAGTCACTATGTCTAGCCCCACACTCAGAGGGATTACCCAAAGGCCACGAGTACCAGGAGACAGGACCATTTTAAGATTGCCTACCAAGATATCCTGAAGGATGTTTACTACGCTACATTTATTGTAGCTTGTTCATCCTTTTTTTCATTCACAAATACTTAAACAAATGCTTAGTGTTGACATTTCTAAACACACACATATTCTTCTTACCCTGTTGGTTTCTGTGATAGTTATGAATATTCTGAAATGATGTTAGGTTAACCAAATTATAGAATTGAAGGGATCTTCTAAAGCATTATTCCACAACCCTTATCTTTATTTTGCAGACATAAAATTTAAGGCAAGAAAAAGGTAAATAACTTCACCCAAGTCATACAACTGGTTACTAATTAGTTACAACACTGTAACTAATAGGTTTCCTGACTTATAGTTTATTAAGAAATTGAGGAAGATATTATACAAATAAGATTAATTTTATATGGTCACTGTGTTAAGTCACTGAGATTTTGACATTTATCTCTTAAGCAGCTTGTGTTACCATAACTAATACATAAATTGCTATTAGAAGTGAGTAGAAGCTCTAACAAAAAGCCTAAAAGATATCTTATGGCAAGAAAATTTGTTTCGGAAACTAGAAAGATTGAGACCCAAGATAGGCAGTGGCAGAATATTGCCAAAAATGACAGGTGCAAAACCCTGGAAGGTAAAGTATATGCATACCAAATCTGCATCAGTCCAAGTCCCTAAATGAATGGAGCAAAGCCTGTAATCTACCTATTGTATTTTAAGTAAGTGAAAAATAAAATTTTATTGGGATAAGGTATTGAAAATTTCAGATTATTCTGAAAGATTTAACAGATCTGGAATTTTCAGTTCTGTTATTGTCACCTTAGCTAATACAGTCTTTTGTATGCAATGCTATCTGTTATTTGGGTATTATTAAATTTTGTATTCATGAAGAACTTTCTTCCTGTTAACTACTTGATTTTTGTGTTATTTTGTCTAAGTTATTTTAAATATACTAGAGGTTAGAAATATATAATATTTAAATATTTTCTTTCTTCTAGCTACTGTACTAAAATATTTAGATTATTTCATTGATGCTTTATAGCAATCTATAGCAGATAAATAATAACTATTCCCATTTTACAGATAAGAAAACTAAGGCTGAGAGAGCTTAAGTACCTTGGTTACAGTTATAGCTGGTACATGAAAATTGTTAGGTACTTAGGACTATAGCAATGAGATAATGATGACATTGATGATAATCAGACTCATGAATGTGGATGATACTTCCTAAAAAGGGTATGTTGTATGGGAAGAGAAAAATAAAACAAAATATGAAGAGAAGACAAAAGCAATGAGCCTACTGCAGAACTTGAGAAATAGGTAACTTTAATGCATGGATAAGAGAAGCAGTCAAATAAGAGTGATCATGGATTCAGAAAGGTAGGAGCAACAACAGCATAGTATGATCTTGTACAAGTAAGGAAAATGAACGTTTCCCCCTAAGAGAGGGAAGTCAGAAGTGTTAAATGATGCAGAGAAGGCAAATTAAAAAAGAAGGAATGACATGTTTCCTTTGGAATTACCTGTAAAAGCATGTCCTTGGCAAGAGCTATATAAGAGATGGAGGTGGGTCGGATTTATATTGTGATGAATGGAAATGAAGAAAGGAAGGCAGAGAATAGAGACAACATTGAAGAAGATTAGTTGTGGAGAGAGAAGAAGAAGAAGGTGGGCGTTGGAATGAACTGTGGAGTTGAGTTTTTTAATTTGGGCAACATGTTATAAAGGAATCAGTAGAAAGGGAAAGGCTGATGATGCAGAATAGAAAACAGGGAAATGAGAAAGCATATAGGTCTTCTGAGAAACCCAGAAGGATGAGATCCATTTCACAGAAGGAGGGTTTACATTTCAACCTGAGAGGAAGTGAGAATAGGTGGTGAGAAACGTAAGTATGTAGAATAATTTAGGTAAGGAAGATAACACAATTCTCCTCTGGTGTGTTCTATTTTCTCTCTCAAGAAGGATACAGAGTTAGCTGGCTAACATTGAATGTAGTTGAAGGTTTGAAAAGAGTGATTATGATTTTAAGCATCTTCAAGAACTGGAGAGAGAGCTGACAGTAAAATATAAACACAGTACAGCTTTTCAGCTTGGAGGACCGAGTTTAGGTTGGAAGCCAAACATCTTACAGATCAAAAGTACTGGAATTTTGCATACTGTTTGATCTACCATGTTTGGAGAAATTTATCCAAGGAAATAACTGTGAATGTACCCAAGATATAAGCCATAAGGGTGTCCATGATAGAATTTATAATAGTGAAAAACCAGAAACAAATTAAATGCCTATTGATAAGGAGATCTGTTAAATAAATTATGGTACATCTCTAATTAGAATATCATGCAGCCATAAAAAATTATGTTTTAGAAGAATCTGAAACTGCTTTAGAAATATGTTTATAATGCATCTAATGAAAAATGGAGGTTATAGTAAAGAACATGTAGTATAATTCCCCTTTTTAATAAAAATGAAAGCACTATCTGCATAGGAAAATGACACAAAGTGTTAAAAATGATGGGATTACATGTTTCTTAGTTAGTTTGGTACAAAGTACCATCTACTGAGCAGCTTCTAAACAATAGAAATTTATTTCTCATAGTTCTAGAGGCTGGGAAGTCCAAGATAAGGTATCAGCAAATTCGGTATCTGGTGAGGGTCTGCTTCCTTATTCATAGATGGTTTTCTCGTGGTAACCTTACATGGAAGAAAGAACAAGGAACCTTTCCCAGGCCTTGTTTACAAAGGCACCAATCCCATTCATAATGGCTTTGCCCTCATGACCTAATTACCTCTCAATTGTCCTACCTCCTAATACTATTAACATTGGGACTAGGATTTCAACATATGAATGTTGGAAGGACAATCAATATTGTCCTTAACAACATGTGAGTTTTAGTTCTGTTTGTTCCTGTCTGCATTTATGCTTACTCCATTATAAACATTTATAATTGCTATCATTAAGAATATCTTACATTTAGAGGATTTATTGGAAGTTTACTGACATGCTAAAATATGATTCATGACATTGTACATCATACTCTAAGCCGTTGTTCTGAAGAATATTCTTCCATGTGCTGTTAATATGTGTTAGTAGGGGAAAATGCTCATGTAGGTTTGAAAAAATTTGTTTTAAAGTTTCACAGGTGTGATTGTTCATGGTAAGAATGCTCAGAACTAATATCCTAATATTTGAAGGTCAGTAGTTGGAAGTACCTAGTGTAGTATTTTTCCACAAGTTTTTGAGACTGTTCTTCTTTTTGGAAGGAGACTGATTTTTTTTGTTTTAAAGAAGTCAGTGAAAGTGTATCTGATCTTTTTTAAAAAATGGATGCTTTTATTATAGGAAGAAAAATTCTTGAAATATAACATATGATGATCTTGAAATACAGCATATATATTAAGAATATACCAAGGATACCAGGTAAAGTGTGAAATAAGACTTATACAGAACTGTATTTTCTTTCTTAGAGATAGTGTCTCACTCTGTAGCCTAAGTTGCCTCCTGAGTGGCTAGGACTACAGTCCTATACCACTAAACCTGGATAATATTTTTGCATTTTTTTTTTTTTTGTAGAGATGGGGGTCTCACTATATAGCCCAGGCTGGTCTTGAGCTCCTGGCCTCAAGAAAGCCTCCTGCCTTGGCCACCCAAAGAGCTGGGATTACAGCGTGAGCCACTGTTCCTGGCCCACAGTTGTATTTTTATAACCTTTATAAGTATGTCTGATGTTCATCACTGTTTGAGAACCTTTGGCCTAGAAGATTCTAGGTCCAAATTAGAGAATTAAGGCTATGGTCTGAGAACATTTTCAGTAAACTGAAACTATGACTGATAACATTTGATCAATGTTTTCCTGAGGTTAAAACATATTGAAAGCCAAGGCTTTAACAAGTATCCAAAGACTTCCCATAAAGCATACAATTTCTGAAATATATATATATTAGTAAGATTTTACAAATACCAATTTAACATAGTGAAGGCTAAGTGTCTTTTCTTATTTGACAATTCTTCCCATGCAACTCATCAAACAAACCTAATTAGATACTTCTGATATCTCTTTTTAAGAGGTGAAAGAACAAATCTTTGTGATTTTCCAGGGGCCCTTTGGGAAAGCTCTCATAGATGTAGGTGAAAAAATATTCTGAAAATTTTATCCTGTTTTTCTATATCTAGAATTTGGAGAAAGCAAAAACGAAAAGAGTTTTCAGAAGAGATTTGTGCACTTGATTAAGATAGAATTGTGAGAAATAGTGCTTAGTAAGCCATTTAATTAAAGTGACAATGAACCATTAAAAAACACACCTTAGAGAGTAACAGGATTTCAAAGAACTTTAGTTCTTCAATAAGGGAGAACTTTTGTTTTTGTTCTTTTTTCTCTTTAAATAATCAAGGATATAATAGAGTTGACACAACACATAGAAAATTAGTCTGGTAAAAAGCAGAATTCTACAATCTAGGCAGATTACACAGAAGTTGAATGATCTTTCATATTGTAGGTAAAGGTATTAATTGGTAAACCAAGAGAGTAAGCTCATTAGGATTGAACATAGTGATTAAATTTTAATACTTTTCATAGCTTCTTTGCCTTTTTAGCTATTTTTGTATTATTTATCTATGTAGCCATACAAACATACACACGTATATATAATATATATACTATATATAGGTTTTATATTTATTGAATGTATATTTATGAGAGTCATAGAAAATAAAGATATAAAATAGACATAAAATATAAAGTAAAATTTATATAAATTAAAAAATGGTATACTATATTTCCCTAATTTTAAGATATATTTTATTACATAAATTTTCTTTTCATTTATTATTTTAACTCTAAATCTCTTTTAAAAAATGAAACTCTGTCAAAATCTTTCACTATTTGATTTTCTTCTATACCAATACTAGTAATTTCCTAATCATACCCTTCAATGCTGAGAAACTTCAGTTGTTAACCCACTTTTATAAATACAAGTTTTCTTTGCAATACACTATCTTTCTTAATATACCTTATGCTTACACATTTTACTCCGAATAATGTTTTTTCTAGAGGTATAAGGTGCTTTAAGTCATCAATATCTGTAAACACACAAAAATAAGTAAAAATGAATCTTCATTTTAAAGATTTTCTGTATTATTTTGAGAAATAGCTTCCCTCAAGATTTTATAAAAATTGGATTTTGAATTTCCAGGTTGATATCAGTTACATGAAAGGGGAAATACCTATGTCCATTTTTCTCATTTTACTCTTTTCTTCTGGGACATTCTTTCACTTGCCATACATCGTTGCCAAAACACTCTTTTGACTTAGTAATATCTGGAAATATTTGCAGTCTAATTACTCAGGCCTATATAGTGACTCTCACTTGCTATTATTGATTAATTTCTCTTAGAGAAGACATGGGAATGGGTAACGCTCAGAAAATAACAGAGAAGGATTGTAAAAAATCAAAGGTCTCAAATAAACATAAAACAGAAATGTTGCCACCCTTCCTGGTTTTTTTTCTTTTTCTTCTTGCTATTATCATTCATTTATTATGAATTATAATAAGCAATTTTCTGTCTCCTGTCTGCTCCTTGAAGATGGAGACAGTGAGATGTTCAATTTGTATTCTAGTCAACACTTAGTGGGCGCTCAATAAATGCTGAATGTTTCAATAAAACAGTGAATCTCAAAATTATACGTGGTGGTGGTGGAGAGTCTGATCTCTGTCTCTCTGAGCTGTAAATGTCTTTGGACTCTCAGGTTTACATTTAAAAATGAGGCATTTTTAACATTCATATATATTTGTGTATATATATTTATTTTTATTTATGTGTATTCACACACACGCTTTTAATAGTTTTGTGGTTTCATCACTTAATATTTAGTATGAATCAGGCAGAGGCGGATCTAGGTTTGTAGATACTAAAGTTGATAAAATTTTTGTTGGCTCATTAAGAAAATAAATACAAAATCGTATATATAAAATTAAATATGTAAATAAATATTTAAAATGAGAAAAGAAATTGCAACAAATACCACAGGCATCATAAAATATAAAAAATCTTTATAAATTAAATGTTAATAAACCTTTATACCGCTTTCTTTTTATATTCTTTTGTCTTTGTACTGTTTGATTCCCACTTCAACACAGGAATTATACAATATCATGTTCTATAGGTAGAGTAGAAAGATAATTTAGTCTTCGCAGCATAATGAATATTTAGTCTTCAAGCATAATTGACTCTTTAATTGAATTGTTTTACTATTACTGATATTAGAAAAACTTTTTTAGCATTGTAAGTCGTTATTTATAATGTTATGTACATTTTTGGGTATTTTATTAATAAAATTTGGGAAAAGCTTTAATTTTTATTTCATGTGCAAGCTATAACAGGATTTGGAAGAATTTCCTAGAGAATAGCTGCTGGCTGCATGCATTTCAAACCTCATTTCTCCTCTATTGCCTGTATACTTCCAGTGCTAGGTGCTACAGGACAAGTTCATCTATCTTGGGATACAGGCTCTTGCCCTTCACTTTCCTGTCTTGATACTGGAGGAATCAGCATACAAGGCGTAACCTTGGAATGGATTCCTTCACCAAAATAGTAATATCTTAACCATACATACACATTATTCCACTAAACCTAAATGAACATCTCCCCAACTCAGCTTACTCTTAGCTGAATCCAAAAACTGACCTTATCCATTTCAATTAACCTGACATGAAAGAAAGCTGACGAAGTGGGAAACAGAATGGAAAGAGCTGCCTTAAGTGATTATGGATAAATATCGTATGTTTTTATATTTATAAAAAGAAAAGAGCCTGTGCAAGGATTACAAGGGCACCTCCCAAGGCTTTGAATGAGCTATGCAAGGACATTTTCCTAATGTTAAGGTTTGGCTTCATGGTAAATCCAACTCTGGTTTAGGTGTTATTCTTTTAAGCGGTTTACTTGTAGTAGCTCAATTAATAACTATATTAAGTCTTATACTACTATATTAATAATTATCCCCACTTAATAGTTGAGGAAAATTGAGGCATATGGAGACTAAGAACTGAGGTACCTTCTGTGTGGTTAGTTATTTGTTCATTGCTGTGCTTGTTTTAATATTACACATTTAATTCCCATTTAATTCCCTTTCTAAAGTCTCCTTAAAATTGAGCCTATATAAATATATGCACTGTTCATCCTGTGGAGTTATCAGGTATTCCAGCCCACTGCTCTATATATCTAGATAAGCCTAAACCTCATTTTAAGATGCATGGAACAATGCATCAATATCGGATACAATTTATTATAATGCCAATATATTGCTGATCCAGTCTTATAAAATATTATATTTATTTGTTTAATATCATCTGTCTACCAATGCCAATCAAACATGATATTCAGAGTCAGATGTATCACTTGTAATTATGCAAAAAAGTTATATCTAGTACCTTGTTTATTTTCAAACACAATCTTGCCTTTCAAGATTCATAAAAGTCACAGGTACATCTTAGATCTTACAAATCTTAAGGAAATCTAAGGAAGACACAACTTAAAGTCTAGGGTTATCCATTTTATTAATTATCATGTCACCAGCAGTGCTCTTGGTAATTGCAATCAGCAACAGAACACTGTATAAAAGTCATCACTAATAACATTATCACTGTTAATGCTGATGAGACATCTGCTATGTATCAGATAACATATATGCTTTATTTCAATTGAGCCATAAAAAAATTTAAAACTTGTAAGATAGGTATTATCATATCCTTCTTTTGGTGAAGTTGAAGCTAGAAGTTAATTAATTTACCCCAAACTATGCAGCTAGTTAAAAAAGACACAGGACTTAAGACACCAAAGCTCAAGCAGTTTTCACAAAAGCCCATTGCAACAGAAGAGGTAAATTTGTGGAAAACATCTTTTTTGACCATTATATTAATTTCTTAGGGCTACCATACAAATTACCACAAACTTGGTGGCTTAAAATAACTGCACTTTGCTGTTTCACAATTTTGAAGGCTAGAAGTACAAAATCAAGATGTCAGGAGGACCATGCTCTCTCTGAAGGCTCTAGGAGAGAATCTTCCTTTGTCTCTGCTTTGCTTTTGTTGGTTACAGGCAATCCTTGGTGTTTCTTGGCTTGTAGCTGTATCATCCCAATTTGTCTCTGTCATCACATAGCCTTCTTCCCTGCAGACATCTCTGTGTATCACTAACTCTCTTTTTCTTGATCAGGGTATCAGTCATTGGATTTAGAGCCTAGATTATTTCAGCATAACTTCATCTTAATTTGATTAGATCTGCAAAACCCATTTGTCCAAATAAGGTCACATTCACAGGTACCAGGGTTTAAGAATTGCACATAACTTTTTTAGGACATAATCCATCCCACTAAGACTGTCTTCATTCTGTAGAGTCCAAGTGTATTCTTCTCTCCATCTTGACTTATCAACATGTTTATATCTCCTTTATGACTTGGGTCAGAAATCTCCCTGTTTTTAGTCTTTTCTCATTTTTTTAGCTAGAAATACTTCTGTTTCAGAATTCACGGAGTACTGCGCCCTTTAGGTGTGTATATACCCATCCACTCCTACCACCTCCCATCTACCTGACACCCAATGAATGTTGCTACTATATGTGCACACAAGTGCTGAAATAAAAAATAAAAGTAAAAATTAAAAAAAGAGAGAAAATTCCAGAATTCATGGAGTAGTTTCTTCCACTTCTAACAAAAACCCAACAGCTTCTTTCTGTTATATTCATTCAGTTAAGGCCTTATTCACTTAAAATAGTGTTACCTATTAAACATATAAAATGATCATTTTTATATGTCTTTGTCACCTACAATGTCTATCCCAGAAGTAAACATAATATGCATTCAATGATTATTTATTGATTGGATTAAAGTGTCTTTATTTGATGGCAAAACAAACTTTTCATTTTTGCTGTAGGTATTTTGGATTTTCTTGTCTAGTATATAGCATATTTTTATGTAATTCTCTTTGAAATTCAACAGATTATCTCTTTATATTTGCGAATGAGACAGATTTCTCCAGATGTTGAAAGCTATAATAAGTTATTGAGATATCATATCTAACTATAGAAAAGGGAGAAGTCCTCAAATTATTTACGTGTGGATAGCCAATGTTAGGACTATTTCTTAGAATCTGCAAATTCTCAAAATGAGATATGATAAACCACTGAAAGTTGCTGGGAAAAACGATCTCCCCCAATAAGAATTTATTTGGTGTAATGCTATTCAATTCTATTTGATTTAATTCAACAAAAATTTTTATTGAAACACAATTATTTATAAAAAGATTTAGGAGCTTCGAATATGTGTAAAACATTTTCTCTACTCTGAAGAAAATGAAATTTAAATTAGTATTTTGGGTAGAATATAGATAATATTTATAAAATATGTATTAGGTATCAGAAAATATTTCAGATATTCTTTTTATAAAATAGTACATTTAACTCACATAATATTTCTGAAAAATATGTATGATTATGTATATTATGAATATTAAACTTTAGAAAGTTTAACCACAAAAAAACTGGAAAAAGGGGAAAAGATACAGTTTAAAAATAATGGTAATTTTATAATATAATTATTCACTATAATAGCAAAAATTTTTATGCCCTTGCCATGTCCCAGTAACTGTTCCAAACATTTTACGTGAAATATCTCATTTCATACACACTTGTATATTATTAAACACTTGCATATTAGTAAAATACTATTGTCTCCATTTTATGGATGAGGACTGGGACAGAGAGCAGTTAAGAATCACACAGGAAACAGCAATTGAGCCAAGATTAAGGTAACTATTTCAAGGCAACCCAGCTACTAATTGTGAAGCTAGAATTTCAACCTGAGTTTGTATGACATCCAAAGTCCATGCTTTTTTTTCTCTTTCATGCTGTGCTCAGGTGTTTAAAAAAATAAAGCCATGTGCATATGAAACTATAAAATAAGGCCAAGTATGATATGAACTGGGAGTGTTATAAATTGCTATTGGAATTCAGAGGACAGCTGAGCTGATTAGGGAAACTTTAATGGTGGAGTTGTCCTTTTAACTGAATCTCAAAGAGTGAGTCAAATTTAGCAGTAACACACACTTGACATGATTTCAATAAGTGCATCCATGATGTTTCCTAGAAATTTCATAGTTTTTTGTATAGACCCCTATCTATAAAATGAACTTTGAATAGTAGATAGACACCAACAGAGAAATAAAGCATGCATGACTCACAGTATGCAAAAAAAAAAAAAAATACACGGAGAACAATTATGATTTTCCTTGAAAGGAAAGGTGAAGTCTGGCATTTGAGACGGGAGAGGCTGGAGAGGTGAAATGCATTTATACACATCCATCCCATTTTCTAACTTTCATGAGCAATGAGTGCTTAAGAGGAGGGAACAAACATATCTAGCAATGTTATGGGTAAATAGAGAGACCCCTCTCGTCTAAAATACTTACCTGAAATGTGCTCTAGGAGAAGGTGTTCTGAGTGCATAAGGAGAGTCACACCTAGGACAAAATCTGGCATGGCTCACTGTGAAAGCAACTGTTAAGAAGTTCATCACAACACTTCACCTGTGTATTAGAGAGTTAAGAAATAGTCATTGTGGGAGCTGATTTCAAGAGGTAGAGCATATCATGCAATTTAGTTTTAGTCATTCTACTCATACCTCAGATTTCCTCTGGTCCATGTTGTTTTCTGTTAATTAACTCTTTTGAATCACTGGATAGAATATCTGGCAGTGGAGGGCCAGACCATCCAAAAATATCTGCCATCTACTGAATGCCTACTAATTGCTAAGAGCCTTAAATATATTGTATCTATTCCTATAAGTACTGTGTTGATAAAGAAATTCAAGTTAATATAAAATAAGTAACTCATTTAGTGTTTACAGGCTTCTAAGAGACAGGAGCAGGATTGGAACAAGGATTTGTCAATTTCAAAGCTCATTTTCCCATCCAAGTACTAACCAGGCCCAACCTTGCTTAGCTTCCAAGATCACACGAGATTGGGTGCATTCAGGGTGGTAGAGCCATAGACCAAAGCTCATTTTCTTATACAAAGCTGACGCTAGGGAAATATTTTTTTCTGAGTGTTGAACAGGGGCTCATGACAAACAAAATGTCATTTCTTTCTTTGCCTTGACTACTGTAAAATAGACTGTAAGCCCCGGACATCTTAGACATAAGAGTTACATAAACCATATTTAATCATGATAAATATGGGTAATAATATTTCTTGGGTATCGTCTCATTTCTGTAGTATTTATTAGGCTTTCTCCGATCTAGCAATTAGAATCTAGAAAGCTGGAAACCTTAATGTTACTGACTTTGCCAAGTCATTTTCAGCACACAGCTGTAGTATACAGTTTAGGATCTAGTCTAAATATAAAAACCATTCACGTACCAATGTGAAATTTTATACTGACCAACCTTGAAATAAATACAAGTGTTGAATTATTGAAAGGCTCCAAAATTCAGAAAAGGTAATTCATAGTGATGTGTAAAGCCCAGATCTTTAATGTTTTACAGGTTTGTTTCATTTTAATGATTGCTAAAGAAGGAAGCATTGGTAGAAAAAGTTCATTTTATCCCATTTCAGGAGACTTATATGTAATATTCAATAATGAGCTTAAGATGAGAGAATACTGGCTTATTTTAAGGGTAAAGGCTTATAATTCATATATATGAACAAATCTGGAATCGAACTATTGCATAATAATTTCCTCTAAATCCTCATATTACTAAAATTTGAAATGATTGCCTAAATGATTTCATATATGATTTCAACTTGATTATTGTTATATATTTTAGTATTTTATTTTATGTAAAATATGTTTTAAAACCCCTTGGGATACAGTTAATAATGATCACACAAAATATTATGTTTTTAAAGAAAAATAAAATATGGTCCTCTAATTACTAAGTATCAATAAATTTCCCTTAACCAGAATGGAGAATTTTAATTAATATTTTATTTGTATTCAAGCTTAATAATTATATATCTGCAGTAATATTAGTAGCTAATAATCACTATTACTGTATTATCTTAAGGATACTATAATAACTAGGTGTTAACTCAACAACACCAATATTTCAAAAGAAAGTTGACACCATTTTGGGAGAATAAAATTTTCTGAAGCATAAATGAAAAAAAGCTTCAAAAATATATGTTCTTGTATTCCTTATGTAAAACGTTTTAGCTAGTTGATGTGTTAAAAGAAAAAAATGACTTTGCCAGGTGCAGTGATGTATGGCTGTAGTCCTAGCTACTCAGGAGGCTGAGGCAGGAAGGAGGATGATTCCTTGAGCCTGGGAGTTCAATTCCAGCCTGGGCAACATAGCAAGAATCCATCCTTTTTAAAAAAAAGTGAAACCCCTCCCCAAAACCTTCAATTTTATATTTAAGAACAAAACCAAGAGCAATTACTGTATAAGTGGAATCAATACCTCATAGGATTAGAAAAATGGCGGATCAGTGGTGACCTCCTGGCTCTCTGCTCCCAGAGTAGGAGGCGAAGAACACGGACAGCTACACACGAGTGGATCGCTCTCCCACAGGGACAGCATCGGGAATCTGCAGAGAAACAGTGGGGGAAAAAAAAAAGGGGAATTGGAGAATCCACCTCAAAGTCTGGAGAGTGCGAGAGACACAACAGGGAATAGAGTGTGGGACCTGCACGGCAGTGTGGTCTGACCCCCAGGAGGACGAGTCTTCCTCCACCGACCTCCACATCCCCTCAGGCAGGGAAGCCCTGAAGTCAGTGCGAAGTTGAGGCACAGCTGACCGGCTGTGTGGAGAAGAAACAAAAGCGGGAAGCATTTTGAACTCTCCAGGGCTCTGTGCGAGGTCCACACTGGGCAGGGGACGGACTGGTCTGAGCGGACAGTTCCCAGGTCCCCAAGGAGGGAGTTTGGAGACAGGCTTCTCACTTCAGGCGGCTTCCGGGACCAGAACAAGGGAGGTGAACGCCAAAAGGGAGGCTCTGCCCTTGGAAACCGCTGAGATTTGGCCGGTGCAGGGTGGGACAAAGACTACAGATCCCTCCTACCGGACTGACATGAGTCAGGCATGAGGAAAGCAGTGGGGACAGCTGGTGGCTCTTTGAGACAGCCTGCCAAACCCAGCACCCGCTGCCCCCCAGTCACCTCCAGTGCTAGTTCTCTGTGGGTGGGCAGCTGCCATTTTGGGCGTCCATAGGCTAGAAACGCTGTGGCGCGTTGCGGATGTGGGCACCGACCCTTCTCCAGCCCAGCAGGGCAGGCCCAGGCGACGGACTCAGAAGGTGCCACTGCCCGGCAGAGCAGGCCCCGTCCTTGGAAGAGGGGAGTGACAAGAGAAGCTGCTTTCCGAACATTCCTCCCCCAACCCAGCCACTTGCCTTTTCCCACAGGCAGGTCAAACTCTGCCCTTGAAGGGGTGGAGTAACGAGAGAAGCTACTCTCTGGGCTGAGTTGCCTCATGGCCTCGGGGGCGCTTTCCCCCCACCCAGCCACTTGTTCTTCACACCGACCAAACTCCGCCCTTGGAGGGGCCGAGGAAGGAGAGAAGCCGCTTTCTGGCCTGAGACCCCCAGCGGCTTCTGTCAGCCCTATGCCTACAGCCCAGCCACTGGCATTTCCCGCCAAAGAGACAGACCCCGCCCTTGGGTGGGCGGAGTTACGGGAGAAGCTGCTCTCTGAGCTGAGTTGCGCCATGGCCTCAGAGGTGCTTTTCCCCTGCCTGGCCGCTTGTACTTCGCCCCGACCAGACAAACTCCACCGCTGGAGGGACAGAGTAAAGAGAGAAGCCACTTTCTGGTCTGAGACCGGCGGTGGCCTCTGGCAGCTGCCATATGTTTACAGCCCAGCAGCTTGACTTCCCCTCAGGTGGGTCAGACCTCGCCCTCATAGAAGGGGAGAAATGAGAAAAGAGGTTTTCTGGACTGGAACTCACGGCAGTCTCAGGCAACACCCCCTCCCCAGCCAGGCAGAGCAGGCTACACTCTTGGAGGTAGGGAGAAAGGAGAAAAGTCACTTTCTCTGTGTGACTGGGGAGAATCTGTGGGACCTTGGAACTAAAGCAAAGGGGGACAGACTGCTGAATCGGTCCAGGAGGTTGGTTTTGATCATTTGATAAGACCATAATACTAGCGCTTCCCCTTGGCGACCCAGCTTTGGGGCTTGTGGTCTGGGAAGGAAAATCTTGGCCAAAGTCCTCAGCAATTGCAACAATTGACACCCCCCACCTGGGGCCCCCTTGCAAGTGTGGCGAAAGAGCCCTGAACAACATAGTAGCAGGTCTACCCTATCAGCAGATCAAGCAACCACAAAAGTACATGCTCTCAGGCTGGCAGACACCTGTTGCTCTTCTTACCCCACCTAAAGTGGCAACAGGCCTCAAGTAACCCTTGGTAGTGACAAGACATTTCCCAAAGACTGGGGCACTTGTATACCCCATTTGGGGGTTTAGAGCCCAATACAAAGCTATTGGAACACCTTGATAATCGACTTCTCCACACAAACTACAAGCAATAAATGAGAGAGGGTAACCCTATAGCCCAACACAGTGCCTTCCTTCTCAAACTAGTGAAGGGCAACGGAGTCACTCACACAAGAGTGATTCACCACCTGGGAGACTAAGCAAGGGATTCAAACTCACTAATTACCTTTGGCAAGAGATGAAGACAACAGGTCAGAGACAACCCAACAGGCTGAAACACCTCTAAGGCAATACAGGACCAGAGCGCATCTCCCCAGCACTGTCAAGGAACATCCCTTAATTCTGTAGATCACTTTAGGTAGTATGGACATTTTATCAATGTTGATTCTACCAATCCATGAGCAAGGTAGATTTTTCCACCTGTTTACATCATCTACAATTTCTTT
>CAUYPO010040410.1:0-17711 GCA_963574435.1 Cheirogaleus major
TACTGCTTCAATTTCTGAGCTTGAGATTGGTCTATTCAGGAATTCTGTTACCTCTTGTGTGAACTTAGGGAGGTTGTATGAATCCAGGATTTTGTCCATTTTGTCTTCATTCTGTAGTTTTTGGGCATATAGATTTTTATAGTAATAAAATATAATGTTTTTTATTTCTTTGGTGTCTGTTGTGATCTCTCTTTTTTCATTTCTTATTGAGTTTATTAGAGTCCTTTCCCTTTGAATCTTTGTCAATCTAGCAAGAGGGCTGTCAATTTTGTTTATCTTTTCGAAAAACCAGCTTCTGGTTTTGTTGATCTTTAGTATAGTTTTCTTGTTCTCCCTTTCATGAAGTTCTGCTTTGATCTTCGTATTTCTTTTCTTCTACTGGGATTGGAAATTGTTTGCTCTTCTTTTTCTAATTCTTTGAGCCTATTCATTAGGTTGTTAGTATCTAAGGAAAACACTAGAGATTTGTGTTATGCCATGGCAACACATTTGGTGAAACCATTGTTTACAAAAAGCTGTAAAACAGAACAAACGTCCATGGAGTTTGAAGTAAAACGTAGAAGACAAGTTTGGAAAAAGTCAGGATTTTTAGTATGCATTTGATATTATCATATTTATTTATTTATTTATTTTTAATTCAGGATATTATAGGGGTACAAATATTTTGGTCACATGAAATGCATTTACCACGTGCAAGCCAGGGCCACAAGCATGTCCTTTCCCCATACAGTGTGCCCTGTCTCCATTAGCTATGGGTTTACCCACCCCACCCGCTCTATCCCTCTACCCTTCCACCCTTGCTACCTGACCAGCACCCAGTGAGTATTACTACCATTTGAGCACCTTAGTGTTGATCAATTAGTTTCATGGCAAGTACATGTGGTGCTTGTTTTTCCATCCTTGTGATTCCTCACTTTGAAGGATGGGCTCAATCTCTGTCCAGGATAATGAAGCAAGATTATAAGAAAGAGATGAGATGATGTAAAAATTAGATGGTTCTCAAGCAGAGATTAAAGTGGATTAAGAGAAGGCAGAGATTTATAGGTTTATAGGATTGGAGAATTCAACTGTCTCTGGGTTCCAAATTAACTGTTAAATTTTGGGAAACTGTTTTAAGCTATAGAGGCTTGATAAGACTTCTTGATTACACAAAGGGATTCAGTTCTTTGTTAAATATTATTATCCTGTATTTCAGATGACCTCAAGATAGTCACCATTGGTTAAGAGAATGAGAGACATGGGGTAAGAGAGCGAAGAAATAAGTGGACTTGAGAACTATGATCAGGTTATAGTTATCAGTGTGGAAAGAAAATAGGTTATAAGATTACTAAATTGTCAACAGAATTATATGGTGAGTCTTAAAAAGAGGCTTTGACTGTCTAAATCTTAACACAACCCTTGCCTTCTCAACCTTTCATGGGCAGGAAAGAGGCTGTGAAACTTGTACAGCCTCCAAACCTGTATTATGACCATGAAGAATAATGATCAAAATAGTATCTTCTAGATGTGGAGCCAGAGGGGCAAGGAAAACACTGGATAAGAGTAGGAAGACATCCATTTTATAAATGGCTAGTTGTCTCTACCTTACTTTCTCTATGTTCTTTTGTGCACATGGCAAGGCTACATCTTCTAGCCTTCCCTGTATATAACTTTATTCATGTAACCAAGTTCTATTCAGTGGATGTGAGCATGTAAAAAAAAAAAAAATTCTTTGCCCTCCCACTCTTCTCCTAATGTCTTCCTACTCTCTACTTCTCTTCATAGCAATTCTTAAAAGATTTGTCAGTAGTCATTAGTGCTGTTCCCAATATATGCTTCTTTCCTTAATCCACTCCACTGGGGCATCGGTTGCTAGTTTGATTGATGCCACTATTGTCACATTACAAATGGCCTCCAAGTTCTTACCTGAGTTGACCATTCATCTGCCTTCCACATGGTCAACTACTCCCTCCTGTTTATAATTTTCTTGGCTTTTACAACATCACACTCTCCAGATTTTTCTTCTGACTAATATTATAAAAATTTATTACCAGAAACCAAATTCTCTTCCATACTTCAATATCGATTACTCCAGGGCTCAGCCTTCTTTCTTTCTCTATACAACCTCCTTTGTGCTTACTCAGTTCTTACCTACTCTACTGTTTAAAACACTGTGTTAGTCAGCTTGGACTGCCATACAAAATATCATAGTCTAGGTGAAATAGAAATTTGCTTTTTCACAATTCTGAAGGCTAGAAATCCAAAATACATAGGTTTGGATTCTGGTGAGGGTTCTCTTCCTGACTCTTCCTGGCTTGCAGATGACTTTCTACTTGTCATATCCTCACACAAGAGGGTAGGAGGGGGTGAAGATCTTTGATGTCTCTTCTTCTCATAAGGACACCAGTTACATTGGATCAGAGCTCCACCATTATGAAATCACTTAAGCTTAATCACCTCCTTAAAGGCCCTTCCTCCAGTACAGTCACATGGGAGGTTAGGGCTTCTCCATATGAATTTACAGGGGACAAAATTCAGTCCATAACAAATACCATCTTCACTCAGTCTATGCAGTACTCTTCACTTTCACTTTAACCATTTGCCTTGATTACTAGCTAACGCAGCCCTAAGAGTAATTTGCATTGATTTCATAGTATGGAACCAGGTCACTGCTACTGCTGCTGCTGTCACTATAGATCTAGAAGCTCCACAGGGAAGTGAACCCCCTTCTACTCACTAGTTAAACTGGACCAGTGAGACTCTGGCACTCCCAGTGGCTGCCTGGGAAAAGAGTTAATATCTCATGGATATGAGTTAATGCCCCCATGGAACGGACTTTGAACAGGGAAATTTAGAATGAGAGTAAACTAGCAGATAAATTCTTCTTCTTTACTCTTCCCTGGGAAGACTGTTCAGAGACGTGGTGGTTTCATACACACTCCCAAAAGAAATCGTGTGTGATCAAACAAACAGCTTTCTAGTTAGGTAATGCATCCCTGTATTTGTTCTCTCTGTGTCCCTGCCTCACACCACTTTCCTCTTACTTTAGCTTCCCTAAGATTGCCAATGACTGGTTCACAAGTAAAAGTTAAGACATGAGCAGTATATAGATGATCCCAAAATGTGTCTCTGTCCCCAACACTCCCCCAATCTCTGAAGTTGCCTGTTTGATCTCTTCACTTGATATATTAATATAATTGGTCTCTCATGCTTAACAAAATCCTTAAGTTTCCCAGAAAACTCTTCCTCCAGTCTTTCCCCAATCAATAAATGAAGTCAGATCTACCAGTTGCTCAAGCCAACAAATTTTATTATTCCTTTTTCTTCATCCCTCACATTCAATCTATCATTAAGTCCTATTGGCCCAACTCAAAATATATCCACAAATAGTCAAATAGTCTATGTCCTTCACTTCCACTGTTAGGTAGAAACATTATCATCTCTTGCCTTTGTTATTTTATTTATTTATTTTTTTTAGAGACAGAATCTCGCTGTTGCCCAGGCTAGAGTGCCATGGTGTCAGTCTAGCTCACAGCAACCTCAAACTCCAGGGCTCAAGCAATCCTTCTGCCTCAGCCTCCCGAGTAGCTGGGACTATGGGCATGCGCCACCATGCCCAGCTAATTTTTTCTATACGTTTTTAGTTGTCTGGCTAATTTCTTTCTATTTCTAGTAGAGATGGGTCTTGCTCTTGCTCAGGCTGGTCTCGAACTCCTGATCTCAAGCGATCCTCCCACCTGGGCCTCCCAGAGTGCTAGAATTATAGGCATGAGTCACTGCGCCTGGCCCTTGGCTGTGTTATACCATTGACTCCCTAACTGATTTCTTTTCATGCTCTTTTATTCTTACAAACCATCCAAAGTGATCTTTTGAAAATGTTAATTAGATCCTGCTACACCCTTACTTATATCACTACGTTGGCTTCTTATTGCTCTTGGAAAATCCAAACTCCTTCTCATGGAACCCAGAAGGTCCTACATAATCTACTCTCCAGTTTTATCTCCTAGAACTTTCCCTGTTGTCTTCTGCTCTCCAATACCATTTGTCTTCCTTTCAATTTCATTCTTACTTTAAAGCCTTTGCATTTGCTATGTTCTCTTTCCAGAATTCTCTACTCCAAAACAGTCGTAAGACTGATTACTTTTTGCCATTTGTGCCTCAACCAAATATGTCACATCCTAAATGAAGCTTTCTCTGGCCATCCAATTAAATTTTTGAATCTCTCCCATAAGTTATTCCTTCATATAAATCTGTTTTATTTTTTATGGCATTTACCACTATGTAAAATTGTCTTGTTTATTTATTTTCTCTCTGTCCTCACTGTCACATAATATCCATGAGAGTAAGGACCTTATATGTCTTACTTATTACAGTGTCCCTGGGACCAAGATAAAGACTTGACATATTCAGATCAATTGAATGGGCATTTAGTAAGTAGTTGTCAAATATATGATTGATGAATGAATGAATAAATGATTTCAAACAATTACAGTGTGCTCTTTCCAAGTTTATTTGAATTTCACTTAGATTATTTGAGTGTCTTATTGTGTTTTAAAATAATTCATTTTTATAATAAAAAACATCATCTAATTCAGTAGCTATTTCTATAAAGATCACA
Source organism: Cheirogaleus major (assembly GCA_963574435.1). Taxonomy (NCBI): domain Eukaryota; kingdom Metazoa; phylum Chordata; class Mammalia; order Primates; family Cheirogaleidae; genus Cheirogaleus; species Cheirogaleus major. The sequence continues at coordinate 4,598 of CAUYPO010040410.1, forward strand.
GGATTTGGGCAAATAATCTAATTTGTTTAGTAGCTTTGTGCCCCATGTTAATCCATTAAAATAATCCAGATAACTTTTGTTTTATAATAACAGTCTCATATAATTATTTATTGTGCAATAGAGACATAGGCTCCCAAATATTTAATAAATGACAATTATTTTTAACCTCCACAAATGAAATGAAAAAACAACTTGGATTTTTTTATTAATTGCACAAAGTAAAAGAATGAGTGCATGGATCTCGGTTATCCTCAGCCTTGGGTGGCAGAAGGGCCAAGATGGCTGGCTAGAGTGGCAATTGCTCTGCAAATGGGTCTGCATCGAGTTCTGTGCTCCCTACACTTGAATGAAGGAAATAAAGCAAGAAAAAGGCAGATTAAGAGAGCATCAAGGTGGCCAAACAGCTTGATTTACTCTCACATCTCAGAAACTTTCATTAAGATTTACATCATGATGCTGACCTAAGTGGCAAAGCAATTTTTTCATAGCTGAACAAAAAAGCTAATACCCTCCAGTTGGGTCAGGTAACCTTTTTCTTGCTCACAGCAGGTAATGGAGTTTGCCTCATGTGAATGAGACTGACCAATGGACATATATCCCTGCATTCCAGAGAAGCAGGTTCCCCCTGTGATAAATCTGCACTTCACTTATTAAGGTTTTTAAAAGCTTTCTTATTTTATTCATTTTTCTTAGTGAGCCTAAGAAAGGCTATACGCACACTCTTCTTTTAAAATGAGCAGGTTGACATTAAAATGCCCAGCATGATTTTCAAAAGCACCCAGAGAAAAAATGTGCACTCTGACCCAGCACCTCAGGAATGAAGTTTCTAAAATAAAACTAAAAAACAAAGCAAACACACACACATACACACAAACACACACACACACACACACACACACACACACACACCATGTTAAAGAGATCTAAGTGGTGGCAGAAATTAATCCTGACATTTTAGTTGTTTTCAGGCCAGGAGAAGGTGCCACATGAGCACCTGGGCTTTGTGGAAAACTGAGTTAGAAAATTGGGACTTCCCAGGGATTGTGCCCCCTTGCTGTGCCATGGCCCTGGCCAGTCTCTTCAATATGGCATCCCCGCTGATCCAAGTGCTGAGTAGCTGCCAAGATCTGTGCACCAGACACTGCAATAAGCACCCTGCTCTTTGTTCCCACTTCACCCCAGATGGTTCAGCCCTTCTGGCACTCCCAGTGATTCCCATGGGATGGAGCTGACAAGACTTCCTAAGAAGATTCCCAGACTGGTGGGGAGATCAAATGTCCACCCACAACTTCCTCCTCTCACCTCAGCAACTGTGGGTTTAGGGAAATTCTCTGTCAGTGGTGTTATGCCAGCTTGAGCGAGGGGGTAGCATAGTCTGAAGTGACTATCTCTTACTAGCTGCGGCTCCTCTCAATTCTGTAGATCCAGGGGGCTTTTCCACTTCTACAAAATTCTCATGTATTCAGGGTTGTATTCTTGTCTTTGAATAGTTGTTAGTTATATTTTTGTAGGGGGAGTGTTAATGGGAGATCTTCTATTCTGCAATCTTGCTCGTATAACAAACTTGTGATCCAAGAAAATAAATTTAGATCCCTACCTCACACCATAAACAAAAAGTAAGTTGAAATGGATCAAATGCCTAAATGTAAGAGCTAAAACAATAAAATTCTTAGAAATAAACAGATGTATATCTTAGTGACATTAAATTAGGCAAGAGTTTCTTTGGTATGACACGTAAAGCACATGTAACCAAAGGAAAACTACATAAATTAGACTTCATTAAAACAAAAAAAAATTGTGCTTCCAAGGACACTATCAAGAAAGTAAAAAAGATAACCCATAAAATGGGAGAACATATTGGAAATCATATATCTGATAAGGATATAATGTCCAGTATATATAAGGGACTCTTATAACTCAACCATTAAAATATAAATAATCCAATTTAAAAATGGGCAAAAGATTTAAATATAATGTCTGTAAAGAAGATATATAAATGGGCAACAAGCACATGAGATAATGGTCAATATCATTAGTCACTAGGGAAATGCAAATCAAACCAATGAGATATCACCTTAGCCCTGATAGAATGGCTTTTATTAAAAAGCCCAAAAACAATAGATGCTGGCATGAACACAGAAAGAAAGGAATGCTTATACACTGTTTGTGTGACTGAAAATTATTAATAGTACAACCTCTATGGAATACAATATGAAGATTCCTCACAGAACTAAAAGTAGACCCACCATTCAATCCAAAAATCCCACTATTGGGTACCTACCCAAAGGAAAAGAAGTCATTTTATCAAAAAGACATCTGCTCTTGAATGTTTATTGCAGCACCATTCACAATTGCATATAAATTTTTAGGTGCATATAAATATGTGGTTCGAGCTTGAGAGCTGTCAGCAAATGCACTGAACAAAAAGAAAAAAAACCAAAGGAAGAGAAGACTAGCTGGAAATAATATGGAAAATGTCCAGTGCCAAATACAGTTAATCTAAAATCAGTTATGATATTCTGGACGCATGTGCAAAAATATTATTTCAGCAAGTTAACACTAGAGAAGTAAGTCTTTCTACTATACAATGGAAGAAACCTACCACAAGCATTTTGCCATAAGACAGGATGGTAACTTCACAGAATTCATCATGGCTTGTAAATTTGCTAGTAGTAGTAGTGTGATGGCAGAAATGTTCTTCAATGTAACCTGTTAAGCTTAGGTCTCCTAAATTTTCAATATTCTACCATATAAAATATTCAATTATCCTCAGAAAAAGAACCTTTGGGTGATACAATTGCAAAAGTAGTAATAATGAGTAAAGAAAGGTATAATAAGACTACAATCATCATGCAATTGTTACATGAAAAACTTATATCATAGACTTCAGCCACCCAGAGTAACAAAGAGCAGAATGAATAAGTACTACAGGATGTGGACGATGGGAACCAGCAAGATATCAAAACCAAAGGAGGACTTACATTTGAGTACCTCACTCCTGCTTATTCCTGCCTCTTCACAATCTCCCCTGGTCACTAAAAATAACCAACTCTTATTTTTACTTTGAGGTACAGAATGAAGGTTCTGTCCCACAGGGTTTGTTTTCCCCTCTCTCTCATTTGTTTTTAAAGAATTTTCAAATTCTTTAAATTTTCAAATTTTCTTTGTCTTGAAGACAAAGAACAAATTTTGGTGTATTGTACTCATCCTCATTTTAAGTTTCTTTCAGACACTAACACATAGGCTTCTTTGAGGCTTCTATATTGTCTCCTCACCAAGAGGAAATGTTAGAAATAGATATTCTATCCAAAAAACATTAAGCCTGCTAGTAACATGAAGGATGTTGTCTATAGAGCATTTCAAAACAGTAATAAATCCTATTCCTAATAAATCCAGAGTTGATCTGCTTTTTTATTATAATACTCTAGCAATTTTAAACAATGTTAGTGATAAATTTACTCCCACTCCCAAAATATTTTATGACTGTTCTAAATAAATGTTGCAGTATGCCTGAGTTTTAATGATGTATACGTAAGCTTCAAATTAGCACAATTTGTACTTATTCTCTAAATAAATATTGTATTCTCTTTAGAAGTTAATTCAGAGAACTTCCAGTTATACAGTTGTTTCCCATACATATGGCTTCAGCTACATGCATTTGTTTAGAGAGTCATTTCCTAAGATTACAGATCTTTGACTTGCTTCTAGTTCTGTTGATAGCTTCATCCCCTGAGATAACACAAATTCCTGTCTTCAAAGGGTAGACTCAAAATAAATAATCATAATATGATGATTGCGAAGACAATAAAATAGAACTTAAAGTACCTCAATTCTGTCATTCTGTGTGACCACATGGAGTTTTTATTTGTGCTTAAAATGTTTCAAACTGAAATTGTGCAAATGAGATAGAATATTTTTATTTGGTAAATGCAAATTTTATACATGTGAAAAATATACATGAATGTGCATGAAATATATTCATTTTATTTTATGATGATTAGTAAAAAATAATTTTGTTAAATAAAGGAATGAAGATATTATAAAATAATCTGCTCTGAGGTCAAATAACTAGGTATTCTACTGCTCATAATTACCCTCCTTTGCTAAGTCTCTTTCCACCAGCATGTGTAACATAGTGCTGACTTTGATTACTATATATTCTGAGGAAACACATATACAGAATTATTATTTTTACTGAAACAAAGCATGGAATTAACATTTAACTGAGATAACACAAAACTAATTTTAAAATGCCTACCAAAAAAGAATTATAACCAAATAATAAGTAAATTATTTATAAATAAACAAACATGTATACATATATGTAAGACGCACAGATGTGTTTCTGTACATATTATTTTATATATATTCTTTGAAAAAAATTTAAACACCCCTCTAAATAACTCTTACATGAAAGAGGAAATTAAAACTGAAAATATATAATGTTTAGAAATGAGTGGCAATGAGAAAGGGCTACATGCCAAATCTGTGGGAAGTGGACAAGATAGAATTGAAAGGAAATTTCAGAAGCTTAAATGTCTTTATTAGAAAAAAAGCATATTGATAAAAAAATAAATTTTTAATTCAGGAAGCTAGCAGAAATATTAACTATGTAAAAAAGAAAATAGCAAAAAAATGATAGAATAAAATGTTTATAGTAAATATAGTAAACATACTAAGAATTAATAACAACTTATAACTATGTCCCATGCAGCAATAAGGAAATAACAAAAGAAACAATTATGTAAATAGATTAATAATGTGAAAAGGCAAGAAATGTAGAAACATGCTTCAACTCATTTGAAATCAAGGAATTCAAACTAATATAAGAAGATAAAAATTTTTTCCATCAAATAGGCAAAATTTATTACTGACAACATCCAATAATAGAAAAGCTGTGAAAAAAATGAGATCTCTGATACAGTGTTGATAAAGTCTGAATTGTTACAGTCTTTTTTTTTTTTTTTTGAGATAAAATCTTGCTCTGTTGCCCAGGCTAGAGTACAGTGGCATTAGCCCAGCTCACAGCAACCTCAAACTCCTGGGCTTAAGCAATCCTCCTGCCTCAGCCTCCAGAGTAGCTGGAACTACAGGCACATGTCTGGCTAATTTTTTCTATTTTTAGTAGAGATGGGTCTTGCTCTTGCTTAAGCTGGTCTCAAACTCCTGCGCTCAAGCAATACTCCTGCCTTGGCCTCCCAGAGTGCTAGAATTACAGGTGTGAGCCAGCATGCTGGCCTAGAATTGCTACAGTCTTTTTTGGAAAAAAATGTGTTGGTACTTACTAACATTACAAGTCACCATACCACTTTGATCTGACAATTATATTTATAGGAATTTCTTTTACAGAAAGACTTGTTTACATGTTCACAAGATATTTGTACAAGAATACTCATTGAATCATTTTTTACAGTAACAAATAATAAGAAACAACCTAAAAGTTCACCATTTCCATCTTACAAATGGCTCGCTGCTATTAAGTGGAATGATGCAGATCTGTATGTAGCAAAATAAAAATCCTAATTACCCCCAATTCCTAAGCATATTATTAAGTAAAGAAAGTCAAGTCATGGAAAAATAATAATATGATCCCATTTTTGGAATTAAATTTTTAAAACTCAAGTAAATATTCATATCTACTTTTATAAGTAAATACATGAAAAGCAATTTGGAAGAACACGGCAAACAGTTTCTGCTTGGAATAGCATTGGAATTAGGGTAGGGGGATAATGGAAGACTTTCATTTTTCATTCCATATATTTCTGTATTATCTATAATTCCTACAAAAATATATTGATGAAAAACTTTGTAATTGTTATATATAACAATATATATAATGATGCATAACTTTTATATATAAATATATAAAAGAATAGCACAAGAGCAGTCAGTGGAAGACAACCCCAAAGTTAATATCAAAGACAAGATAGTAGTAGAGTCATTTCTGGAATCAACCTGCCTGAGTTTAAATCCTTCTGCCACTGTGTGATCTTGGGAAGGTAATTATCCTATTTTGTTTCTGTTTCCTCATCTGTGAAATAGGGGTAGTTATGGTATCTATCTCATAGGATCATTATGAACAGTATCTGAGTTAACACATGTAAAATCCTTAGACGAGTATCTAGCACATATAAAGCCCCCAATGTATATAAAAAACTAGTGTTAGCTATACTTATTAAAGTCAAGAGAAGAGCATTTTCCAAGAAGAAATGTTTGATATTATCAAATTAGGAATGGATGAGAAACGAAAGGAAATAACTGAGATGTTATATTCACATTTGAGAAGACTAAAATCAAAAGAATAGTTGGCTATGGAGTCCTCAGGTTAATAAGAAGTGAAAAGTGGGGGCACAAAAAATGCTAATGCCTTAAATAAATATATAAGGAAAGAAGGGAATGAAGTGAATGTAGATTAGTTTGTGGGAACAAGCTTGAAAGAATTTTTTTAGAATAAAAATGTTCAGTATGTTTGTAGCAATGGAAAAAAGAATCAGTGGACAAAAGCTTGAAAGGGGGTTGGAGGTGGGGCATGACTGATGAAAAAAATGATCCCAGAGGGGACTGAAGAAGATGGAATCAGTAGCACAGCAAGAGGTGATAAGGAATTTTTATTTCCAAATAGGATAGAAGCATTGATTTGACATTCTAAAAAAGTTAAACTAACACAGAATTATAACTCTGGTGTTTGAAATCTTTTTTATATTGAGAATGCTTGACATAGTTGATGTGGAGGAAAGGAGCTGGTGCCATGGTAGCTTAGGAGATGACTGTAGCTATCATACTGAATGAAAAATTAGGGCATTAGAAGAACAAGGGGAAAGTCCAGAGGCTCAGAAGTATTGATGAAAGTTTAAAGGAATTGTGGGGATATGAAAGGAAGTGAAATCTAGGTGTAGAAGCTTAAGAAAGAGTGTGCTAAATCAATCAGAAAAACTCTGAAGTTTTAGTGAGATTTTCAAACTCTTCTGTAGCACAGAAAATAATGAAATTGGTTAAATGAACTATCTGCATAAATCTCTAAGGAATGTAGACAAATTTTTTTTAGTGCTATCATTTCTTTGAGTATTTTGGTAGCATTTTAAATACCATGTATTTAACTTATATTAATATGTATTCAATCATACATTGAAATAAATAACTCACTGCATTTACTACGATGTTTTTAAATCAAGTTAATACATATATTTGTTGACTACTAAATTTCAGAGTCTAGTATGAATTTATAGTTAGAAAATAGACATGGAGAAGAACTCACAGCATAATTTTAGCAACCTTAGTTATAGCTAACACTACTCATGTTTGCCATGTTCTAAATCCCTTGGCCAAAGATGATGTACAAGAAAAGGTGAGGCCAGAATGAAGGGCGAGTATGGGGAACATGTGGAATGGAAAAGACACATGGTATTTATTCTTCTACATGTTCTGACATGTTCTTTCCTGTGCCTACATCTATTCTAATGGGATCTATCTCTTCTTCGGCAGGTGTTTTGGAAAAAGACAGATGAAGAGAGTGGACAGGCACATGGAGAAATGAAAAGTGACAATATATGCCTTTGTGATAAGAAAATGTACTTTTGTGCATATGTATAAGGACCCTTGAAACTATCAATAGTAAGACTGCATCTCACTTTAACCAAACTCAATATATTACAATAATATTTAATGTTGTAAAATATAAATCATAAAGTTATTATTCACTAGTTTCTTTCAATTAACAAGCAACCACAGGATACTAACCATAAGGGCTCAATTTACACATAATGCCTTACAATGTATCAAATTCTGCCCCAATTTCAAAAGCAGAAACATAGCTATGCCAAATTTGCCTCAGTAATAATATATTTACAGTTCTAAGGGTCTAATGTAGGCAAGAATGATGATGGTTTTATAAGCCAAATAAACTTTTTGGCGGGTAGAGTGGTTTTCCCAAGTTATTTGTAAATTGAAATTGGAAGAATTAATGAAAAAGAAGTTTCTGCTCAACAAGTGGATTGGCTAATTAGAAGTATTTTCTTGCTTTGTCACCTATAAAATTCAGAAAATGCTGTATAATATATATTTGAATATCTATGTTCTTTTTCTGATCTTAGATCTCTGTAACACTTAGAGTGGAAACTTTGCCAGGCTTTATCCCTTTTTGATATCTAATTAAACCTGATTTAGTGGAGAATTTATCAGTATGCCTTGTCCCTCATATTTCATTTATGGATATGGACAGCCACCCATTTTTACCAGGCACTGTATGTTGAAAGATCAAATACATCAGCATAATTTAAATAAATCTGAGCCCTATAAATTCCCACTGGATACAAGACCACAAATGAAAACAAGAACAAGGGCATGTTCAATGACATTAAAATGCAACTAATTTAAAACACAAAAGAAATACATTTCTATGGAGTGCCTAATAAATCTACAGGACTCACTTCCACAGGATTTTAGTGAGCCAAATACCCCAGCAACTTTCAAGAAAGAATTATACATTTATAGCATAAGAACAAAATATTTGTGGCTATGAGACTACATGGACATGCTTTGTTTTTGAGTCAATTTACATGCTTTGTTTTTGAGTCAAAAGAGACTCTAATCAACTTTTCGGATTAGTAAAAATTTCTTGAAAATTAGGGAATGTGAAAAAGTAAAAATATCTTTATATTTGTAGTGTTCATTTGCTTAGTTCTCTTATTTGACTGCTGTGTTTATTTCAAATAGCACTGGGATTATAGATGTGGCCAAAATCTTTTCTTGGCTACCTTTGAATTGATTATATCAGTAGACCATCAGCATAATCAAATTAATTTCCTCTAAAGGCTAGATCATATGCAAAAACCATAAGCTAACAGAAATATATTTTAAAAGAGTATTAATAGAAGAGAAGGAAAAGAAGAGAAAACTGAGAAAGAGAAAGGGAGGGAATGAGAGCTGGGGGAGAGAAAGAAAGAAAAAGGGCTAGATGTAGTAGCATAGCTGGAGCCACAGAGCGATTCTGGACCAAAACAGAGATAAGAAATCAAATTTTGCTAATGAAATAGCAAAAGCCTTTATTTTTTTCTCCTTATTACTAATTTTTTTTTAATTCATGGTCTTCCATTTAATGTTAATTCAAAAGTTTTCTGTTTTATTCCTCCTCCCATGCCAGCAATTACTAAAGGAGAGAGGCTCAGGTAAGCTTCCCTTTACCTTCTTACAAGTACCTCTGAAGTTCGAGAAATTCAGTCGTCTCTTCCTATGAGCCTAATCTTCTGAACACCATTAATGAACTCTACAATTCTAGGCTCATGACCCCTCCATTCATTCAACTATAGCAATCTCCTGTATCACAGGCACTATAATAGGCTCTGGAGATATAACAGTGACCAAAATAGGCAAAAATTCCTGCTTTCATGGGACTTATACTCAACAGGGGGAGACGAGGAATAGGAAAGAAGTAGATAATAAACAAGATAAAAAAGTAAAATATAAATACAGTGGATAAAAACAAAGCAGGAAATGTGAGTAAAAAGTGTTTGCAAAATAAAACCTGAAAACAATAAAATAAAACCAGAAAATGTATGTGTGGGTAATGGGGAAAGGGTGCAGTTAAATATAGTGACCAGGAAAATTATCACTGAAAAAATCAGTTGAACACTGTACAAAATAAGAGAGTGAGTCACTGGCATATCTTGAGAGGAGTATTCAAGGTATTCATATTTTCAGGAGGATGCACATGAGGATATGTTATGTGCACTTTTGTTGCCAAACAACACCCAGCTGCAGAACTATTCAAGACTTGAATGATTACACATCAGGAAAACTGAATTGGTCATTTTCTGTTGGTATATGCATGGACGGAGTGGCTGCCACGACGGGAGACGGCTTTCTGGTTTCACTACTCAGGTCAAGGAGTTCGCTTCTGAATGTGAGTCTATGCACTGTGTCATCCACAGAGAAATGCTGGCTAGACAAAAAAAAATGTCCCCTGAACTAAACAACATTTCACAAGATGTAATTAAAATTATCAACCACATTAGCGTACATGCCCTTAGCTCACATCTGTTTGCGCAGTTCTGTGAGGAGATGGACGTACAGCAAACACATCTTCACTTACACACAGAAGTGAGATGGCTTTCTAAAGGTTGATCACTGTCCAGAGTTTTTGAGTTATGAGATCCGCTCCGGCAACTTCTTCTAGAAAAAGTCACCACTGGCAGCTCGTTTCAGTGACACAGACTGGGTTGCAAAACTTGCTTACTTGTGTAACATATTCAACCTGCTTGATGAACTCAATCTGTCACTTCAGGGGAGAAAGACAACTGTGTTCAAGATGGCAGATAAAGTGGCTGCATTCAAAGCCAAACTGGAATTATGGGGGCGATGAGTGAACGTTGGGATTATTGACACATTTCAAACATTAGCAGAGATTTTGAAAGAGACTAAGTAGGGCCTTCTTTCTCCCAGCTGGTGCATGATCACCTATGTAAGCTTTCAAAAGAGTTTGAACATTTCTTCCTAACCACAAAAGACCTCTGAACTGGGAAGGAATGGACCCGTGACCGATTTGTGAATAAGCCAGATGAATCAACTTTGTCCATGCTAGAAGAGGATCAAATACTTGAGATGGCAAATGACGGTGGCCTTAAAAGTATGTTTGAGACAACTTCAAGTCTCCATACATTCTGGATTAAAGTCAAGGAGGAATACTCTGAGATTGCCACAAAAGCACTGAAAAGCCTGCTTCCATTTCCAACATCCTGTCTTTGTGAAGCAGGGTTTTCTTCAGTGACAGCAGCCAAACTGAGATTATGGAATAGACTGGACATAAGCAACACACTTCGGATGTCACTATTTCTCATCACCCCTAGATGGGACCATCAAGTTGCAGGAAAACAAGCTCAGGGCTCACCCTGATTCTGCATTATGGTGAGTTGTATAATTATTTCATTTTATATTACAATGTAATAATAATAGAAATAAAGTGCACAATAAATGTAATGCATTTGAATCATCCTGAAACCATCCCCTTGCCCCTGCCCCCTGCCCCAGTCAGTGGAAAAATTCTCTTCCATGAAACTGGTCCCTGGTGCAAAAAAAGTTGAGGACTGCTGCAGTAAGGAAAGGAAAGAGATGGATTAGCTCACAGAATCCAAGAAAGAACTGGTCAGACAAATATGAAAAGACACAAGCACAAAACGTAAAGACTGTTGAGCTTCACTAAGGATCTTTAGACAATATGAACTTGGGCTGACCTAAATTTGGACTGATATACATATGGTTGTGCCAGTCATCTAGCAGTACTTCTATGCCGGTAGTAGCATAGAATCTTGGTTGAAGGATTGATTCAGAGTTGTAGTTTTGCTGGTGCAATAAATTGTAGGATTATCAGATAACTGATATATTGATGAGAGAGAGTAGATAGGATATTCAGCCATGTGGTTCTATTCAGGGAAAAGTAAATCCAAAAGAAAAATAAGCAATGAGGAAATATAGGACTCAAAATACAACATGTGTCTAAGAGATTAAAGAGCAGATTTAGTAGGAATGAGATTGAAACTGACGATTTAAAAAAAGTTGTTAGAGAATTGGATTTTGGTGTTTAAAATTTTTAATATGGAACATAATATAATGGAATATAATGATGTATAACACAATCATCAAATTAAAATTTGGTATATTTGTTAAGCTATAGGTAGTTTCATTTCATGATACAGATTTGACAGTTATCATTTAATTTCTTTGTTGCTATCATAAAATCTCAAGTTAAAGGACTTTCCTGTAGGTGTTTTTAGTTAGAGATACCTGTTCTAGTATAAGCCATCTGACCACATTACAGGCAAGATTGAGGGGCCCAATTAGAAAAGCTTCCCCTAACTTACAGAATCCTCATTTTACAAGGCTCATTTCAGATTGCATGTGAGCATTTTACTTAAACTTACATAGTTCTAAGGAGTTAAAACATCTTGAAAGAAGTTTTGGCTGTGATTATATCACCAAATGTCATCAGAGTGGGTTGTTTTTTATTTATTTATTTATTTATTTATTTATTTATTTTGCTGAACAGTCTGGATTGAGAGCATTCACTCTCATTTAATGAAACCAAAGAAAATCAGATATAAAGAGGAAAGAATGTATTATCTAAATAGAAATATATTGTTACTACCAAACATAATTATAAGGATTGATAGATACATAGATAGATAGACAATCCGCTTTAGTTTTAATTTTAAACTTAAGTTGAATATCTTTCTTGAAGCAAGGTAACATAGTTGACTAGTTCTACTTACGCTTCTCCAACATTTCTGTATCTTTTTTTCTAAATCATCAGTGTTAAATCTATCAGGTCCAATTTCTCTCTCTTAGAGTGAATGCTGAAGCAAGTTGCCTCACCTTCTCTTAGGTGAAGTGCACTACTTTGAGTTTGCTGCTAGCCCCTTTAAATGCCAGTCACTAGAGTATGAATCTAAGTTTTCAATTCCATACCTCTTTCTTTTACTACTATTTAAGTAAGTCTCTTACTGTCGATGGAGGCTCACTACCTTAAAGCTCTGAATAAAATCCAGATACAATGACCCAAACAGCTTCTTTTGGTCATAAATCTCCAAGTGTCTCTAATGTAAACCTACAAAGGAAGAATTTGGCAACTCCCTGCAACAGGATACAATCAAGATTTTATGGTCCTCAAAGGTAGTATTCCCTAAGGTAAATCTAGCAGCAAAAGCTCCTTCTTTACCACTTAAAACAAATATCCATTTTCTGTAGCATAATAGAGAATTCACCAAAAGAAAGAAATTCTCATAAAAGCTTAATTAGATGTCTTAGGTTTAAATCTGTTAGCCATCTTGAGTGAATTTTTGTGAGAGGTGAGAGATAGGGATCCTGGCTCAATCTTCTGCATGTAGCTAACCAGTTTTCCCAGCATTATTTATTGAAGAGTGATTCTCTTCCCCATTGTATATTTTTGTCTGGTTTATCAAAGATTAGGTTACCGTGTACTGAAGGTTTCATCTCTGGTATCTCAGATCTATTCCAGATATCGATGCTTCTGTTCTTGTGCCAATTCCAGGCTGATTTAACTATTATTGCTTTATAGTACAGCTTGAAGTCAGGAAGACTGATGCCTCCCAGTTTGTTCTTTTTA
>CAUYPO010040412.1:0-20297 GCA_963574435.1 Cheirogaleus major
ATGCCTGTAGTCCCAGCTACTTGGGAGGCTGAGGCAGGAGGATCGCTTGAGCCCAGGAGTTTGAGGTTGCTGTGAGCGAGGCTGACGCCACGGCACTCTAGCCAGGGCAACAGAGTGAGACTCTGTCTCAAAAAAAAAAAAAAGTCTTTATACACTCTCGGAACCCCCCTCACCCCCTTCGCCCCCCCACCCACACACATCCCACCCACCCACCACACCCTCCCACCCCCTTGTCACAGCCACCTGGCAGATGGCAAGTTATACACTCGTAGGTCACCTAGTGACTGTCTCCCTCCCACTGTCAGCTCTGGGAGTCCTGGCATGGGGTACAGTGCCAGTGAATGCCTCCTACGTGGTAGGTGCTCAATACACATTTATTGAGGGAATAAAGGTAGAAATAAAAATACATTCATTTTCAATTACCTTTCCCTATTTTCAAAAACGAATATGTTCTTTACAAAATGTAAAAAAAAAAAGAAAAGAAAAAAAGAAAATTAAATCAACCATATTTCCAGAAATAAACACTAATAACACTTTTACGCCTCTCCTTCCAGTCTTTCTCTACAAAACTTTTTGTTTTATAAAACTGAGATTCTATTGAATATACAGTGCAGAGCATTATGGAACTATTATTTTTCAAAAACGTAGATGCATTATACCATTCCCTCTATTCTTTTTTCTGTCACCTTTTCTTTCTGATGTAACAATAGCATGTGGCCAGTGTAGAAAATTTGGAAATTACAAAAAGAAAAAAACAAAAGGCACAAAAAGGAAGCGTAAATGACCTGTAGTTGCACACTAAGGATTTTCTACAGGTAACTAGCCCTGCGTTTCCTTTCGGTATTTTTTTCTCTGTGTGAATTTTGCTGCATTTATCTCTGATAAAATCAAAGAAATAAATTGCCCGGTGATCCTCACCCAGAAAGGGGAAGAGGTGTTTCTGGTGAGGTTTTACCTGGGTCCCTGCTTCCCCAAGCTGCTTAGCATGAAGGGTGTCCCCTGGGGTGAACGCGCCACTTTAGGGATAGCTGGGGATAGTTTGTTCTACCTCAGCCTGAACCCCGACCCCCACCCACCCTTGGCCCCAGTGCCTTTTGTTTGCCCCAGGTCCCCATGAGGCCACCAATACCTGGTGTGCTTTTGTAACCTGATCACCTTCAACCCTACCAACCCTGCAGGTTTTCTTAACAAGGCCAAATTCATGTGTCCCATAGAGAACCCAAGCCACAGGCCCCCTTCTGCCTGGAGCCCACCCACCACCATCCCCCAAGCCACATGGCCCTTATAAGGGGGTCGGGTGGGCTTTGATGAAACTGAACCAGTCCCTGATGTCAGGGCTGAGACCTCACCTCTCTGAGTTCTGTGTTCCCGAGGCACAGTCATAAACAGGAAGCACTTCCACCGTGCCTGGCAGGAAGGCAGGCAGGGCTGCTGGATGGATTCGAGTCAGAAAAATAGAGAGGCTCTGGGTGGGTGCTGAGGTCACCTCAGTCATGGAGCTCTCACCCCGCCGGGGTTCCAGTTGTCATTTAGACATAGGCTAGGAAGTAGGGTGAAGTCAGGGTGGTTATGATATTCAGCTCAGCTGGAAGGCAGAAAGCAGGGCAGACAGACAGCCCCCCTCCACCCCTGGAGTGGCGGGGGGTGGAGTGGGTAGTGTGGGCACCCAGATGTGCTGGGAATGAGAGTAACCCCAACTCCTAGAGCCCTGACTGAGTCTTCAAGGGCAGGAACCTGGCGCCCAGCCAAGAGCTCAGAGGACAGGCCAACGACACCATGCCCATGCCAAGAAAGTCTGTCCCGAAATCAAGCCTCCAGAAAACGCCTTCCTAGAGCAATAGAACACAGAAAAAATGCACTTCCCGGCCCAGTCGGATGGTTCCTAGAACTATGCCTCTCCAGAAGTAATGCTTCCAGGAGAGTTCTGCTCACCCCCAACTACGGTCAGACAAGACGAGGAGGTCGAGGTGAAGAAGAAGGGCATCATGGGAAGAGCTGGTAGGGAACCCTTCTGAAGGGAGCCCCCCACAATGGACTGCTGAGCTCCAGTTCTGCCATCTCCGGGCAAATTCCATCCAATCAGCATGATCCAGGTTTGCTATTAGCACCTTCCCGAGACCACTCAGAGTGCGGAATCAGAGAATCGGAACTGCAGAAGACTTTAAGCATTGCTAGGCTCACGTTTCCCAAAGTGTGCATTGTGAGATTCAGTCAGATGAACAAAGGTGTTCCTTGGCCAGGTGACTTTGGGAAACACTGCATGGTAGAGCACCTTGATGGCCCTAATCCTTTACCTTTCCTGAAATCCACACCCTTTGCCATGGAACTTTGCAGTGCCCTCTCATTGTGGGCAGGGTGACCTGCTTGGCCTCTTGACACTGCCATGTGACTTGGCCAATAGGATGATAGCAGACATAAGGGAGGCAGAGACTTGCTATGAGCTGGGACTTTGGGGCTGGCTCTCTTGAGCCTCTGCCATCACCATGAGTGCATGCCCGGGTGGCCTGCTGGAGGCCGGGAGACAGATGGAACAGAACAGACCTGCCCTAGTCCCAACCAGGACCAGCTTAGACTGACCTCCAGCCATGTAAGCATGCCCAGCCAAGAACAGTAGAGCCGCCCAGCCAAACTCCAGCTGACTCTAGACATCAAATGGGTTGTTGTAGGCCCTTGAGGTTTGGGGGTTGTTTTGCAGCATTACTGAAGCAAAAGACAACTGAGACAACATTGCGTACTATAACGCTACTTGAGGAAAGTCCCAACTCACATTAGCATATCAAAGGCCCTGAGAAGTCCTGTAATAGAGAAATCTGTTTAACTTTGCTGACCCCAGCATTTTCCAAACCCATTCACTCATGGAACCCTTTTTTTCCATAGTAACTAACACCTTAAGGATGTAGTTAGTGTTCAAAGGGATGCACAAGCAGGAAACACTAATGAAGTCACACCCTTCATTTTATAAATGAGGAAAGCAGACCCAGAAAGGGGCTCCCCTGGCTTCTGGGCCATAGTGTCTTCTCCTTTGTGACACTGCCAGTTGCTCTAAGCAACATTGCTATGTCCCTTTACCAAATTGAGGTCTGAACCACACAACTTTGAGTTTGCCTATTTGCCATATGTTAGTTCCTAATTCAACAGGAAAGTTTTCTTGAACAGCTACTATGTGCAAGGAACTGTGCCGGGCACCAGGAACACCAGGAAGAGACACAGTCCTTACCTTCAAGCAGCTCACACAGTCTAGTGGCGGAGGAAGGCAAAGAAAAAAGATGGTGGCAAGCTAATGTGAGAAGCACTGTGATGGGAGGCATTGGGTGCTATGGGGCACAAAAGATGGGGGGATGACACATGTCACAGAAAGCTTCATGGAGGAGGTGACATCTGAACTGAGTCTTGGAGAATTGGTAGGAGTCACCTACATAAGAAGGACGAGATAGGATGAGACAGGGTGGGGTGGGGGAATGAGGAGGAGTTGTAGGCATGGGAAGAAAAAGCATGAGTGAGCAGAGCTGTCAGAGGTCAGGGGTCAGTTGCAGAGAATAGAATCCACTCCAGCTAGTTGAAACAGAAAGGGATTCCTTGTGAGGTATTAAGAGGCTAACAGGATTATTTGGAGGGCTGAAGAGGCCCACTCAATGCTGAGCTTCCAGGAAAGTCTCCCAAAGCCACATCACAGAACTGAGCTGCCACCATCAGGGACCCATGACACAATTGAAAGCCACCCTTGCCAGCTTGAAACCATGTGGCCTCAGCCATGACCCACAGCAGCAAAACACATCCCTCTCTCTCTTTAACCGAGATCCAAACTCCAGTTTCACACAAGAACACCTGATTGGCTGAACCTCCTCACACCCGGAACCCTAGCTGCAAGGGAGTCTGGGAAATGTCCCATTGAACTGTGTAAAAGTGGTTAAAGTGGATGCCGAACATCAAGCCACCCTATCTGTCTCAAAAGCATACTTTAAGAAAAACAAGTTCAGCGTGAATTTAGGGCTCATCTTTGCAGAAATATTCTCAGCTCTTAGGGCTTCTTTATTCTGTCTCCCTCATGGCACCTCCCCCCACTTCTGGGCATGCCGTAGGTGCTCATTAAAGACCTCCAGAAAGCCCGAGCTTATTAACCGGCCTCCTCACTACTTGATCTCTAGGGTGGGCAGGTATCAAGATGAATAAAGGCAACCTTTTTTTTTTTCAGTCTTGCCTGGAATAAATTGCTACTTTCTTGAACACACAGAAGGCACTATTATTATGAAGGTGTTCTGTATTATTACTGAGAACAATTATTCAGAAGCCAGAAGCCTAGAGCTGACTAGGGTATATTCTCGGAGGAGAAATTCCAGAAACCATTACTC
Source organism: Cheirogaleus major (assembly GCA_963574435.1). Taxonomy (NCBI): domain Eukaryota; kingdom Metazoa; phylum Chordata; class Mammalia; order Primates; family Cheirogaleidae; genus Cheirogaleus; species Cheirogaleus major. The sequence continues at coordinate 4,350 of CAUYPO010040412.1, forward strand.
ATTAACTTTTTTGCTTGTGAAAAGAACGTTTTCCTTTCCCCGCATGGCTTTCCACCCCAAGGAAGGACTCAGCCCTCCATGTTTGAACTGCATGGGTGAGTGGAAGGTAGCAACCTCCATTCTGAGCTCGAACCCAGCAGGCGGTCTCCAGACGGGGCCTCGTTGGAGTCCTCCACACAGAGGAGGGCTGTGGGAAGGAAGCTTCCACTGGGGGATGCTGAACAAGTGTCTTTCCAGAGAAATCCCATGAGCACTCCTAATGAGTGAGTCCCCATCTGCCCAGGCCTCCCTGGCAGTGGTGGATCAGGTGGCACGATGCTTTCCTCACCGGCCAACCGAACCACTCACACTCTGCCCTGATACCAGGCAGGCAGCGCCCCTGGAATCAGACATCTGTGCAAACCCCACAGGGGTGCGGGAGGCCTAATTAATTAATGTCTGTGGAGCACCTGTACAGCCTCAAATGAGAGGTGTGAGGCGACCACAAGCCCAATTAATTACCACTATGGTTGGAGGCTTCCAGCCCCACCTCCTCTGTCATTTCAGCCGGCTTGCCCTATCTCAGGGCAAAGTCAGGCGGGAGCTAAGGGGCTACTGAGTGGAAAAAAAGCTGAGTAGAGCCTCAGACCCCCATGGCAGAGTGTCGCTCGCCCACAGAGTCACTGGAGGTTTTCTATATATGACCTTTTCCCTCAGAGAAAATGATTACATTCCTCAGAGTATATGAGAGTATGTGACTTTCTGCCTCGACGTGTAGGCTTTTCCCTCAGAGCGAGATAGTAGCAGCAAGGAGAGCCACTTCCCTAAAACTCTGGCCTCTGCTTTAAAGTGGACTAGAGCCCTCGTGAATGTCTGCAAAGTCCAACCAACTCCAAAGGCCGTATTCAAATCCACCACGGTCAAATGCAGATTCCAGCGCACATCTATTTCTCTGCCCTTGTCTTCTATTTTTCTTTCCCATTCTCTACCATCTCCCGCTGGGCAGAGGGGAGGAAAAAGTAAAAATGTCCATCTAGAAGGACACAGTTTTATTAAAGCAAAGTGAACGCACAGCCATCCATAAATGGAGTGCGCAAACGGGGCTATTTCACATTTGAGTCCTTGGACGTTTTATTGCATAAGAGATCTTTGGTTGTTTAATTTTTCACCTCCAAGCACAGGTTTTAGCCAGCCCAGCTCCCGGGACTTAAGTTCAAGGTTGCCTTGGCCTTTCTTTGTCCACAGGCCACCGGAGCTAAGCAGGCCTGGCGGCTAGCACGGCTGACACACGGGAGCACGTGGAGAGGCTGGAGCAGTGTGCAAGGTCAAGGTCTGTGGGGCCATGGCCTGCAGGACCAAAGTCTGCTTGGTCAGGGGCTACATGACCCAGGCTTCCACGGCCAGGTTGTCTGGCCAAGGTCTGTGTGGACAGAGTCTCTGTGGCGTGGCCATTGCCACCCCTTTAACCAGTCTGAGGCCTTCTGACCCAGAAGCGGGATCTGCTGCTCAAGCAAACAAAGCTACAAGGCAGCGGGAATGGGGACCATGCTGGGGAGGAGTCGGGCTCTATCTGAGCACTCCCAGAAAGTAATGACCTCCGGGAGGACTCCCAGCCCCCCTTCTCTTTAGGCAAGAAGCCTTCCCGGGGACCCCTAATGGGGAAGCAGTTTCCTCCTCCCCAGCCCTGCGGTCCATTCCACCTCGAGCGTCCACCTCCTGCTTTTCCCTCTACCCCTGGCAGCTTTCCGGTCGACAGGGAGGACAATGAGCTAGGAGCTGTGTGCACAGTGGCCCAGGCCAGCAATCCTGCCTCTCTGGGTGACAACAGAGGGTTGTTTTCCTTACCTTCCCTGACCTTAGAGCACAGGGGGCTCCAGCCACATTGCTCAGGCAGGGGAAGGGCCCGAGGCCTGCTGGGCTCGCCGGCTGGGGAGAGACATACTCTGAAACACCGCGAAAGGAACTGTCAGCCTTCATTATTAATACCCTGCGTTAATATTTAATGTCAGAAAACTGCAGCTCCCTTCTCTGCACCGTCATCAGACCTGCCCGGGTCACACCAACCAGAACTCTTCCCACTCAGCACCCCCTGTAGCTCCGTGCCAAGACCAGCAAAGCAGTTTGGATTTACTCGAAATATTAGGTGCAAGATGAATTCTAAACACAGAAAATTCAAATTAAATAAGAGTAAAATTATTTTATTGCTTTTGCAATCAACCCTATTCTTTAAACGTCTCTAATACTCTGTGTTCAAGTGCCAGAAAATTTAGAAATGGGACAAGGCATAAGTGCAACCCTTAATAGAGGAAGGTTTTTATTCCTCGGAGTATTTTGTGTGTTGTTGATATTCCAGTCATATTTCTTAATCAGCAGCAGCAGCAGCAGCAGCAGCAGCACGGGAAGGATGCAACCAACAAAATCCAAAGCATCTGATGGACATCCCAAGATGGATTCAAGATATTGAAAGAACAGGAATATCTACCACTTAAGCAATCAACAAATTCTGACCTATCCAAACCAACTTGTTTCTCAACCTGGCCACTATTAGCACTTGAGGAGGGATGCTTCTTCATTGCACAGGACTGTCCCACACACTGTCCCTGCCCATTAATCCCAGAATGGTCCCCTGATGTTGTGACCACTAAAAACACAAGGACCCACTTCCAAATGGCCCTGGGTGGTGGGCAGTGCAGCTGGAGTGGGAGCCCCTGATCCGGGTGCCCCGGGCTGCCGGTGTGGATTCTCTGGCAGGCACAAAGGTAGGTGGAAAGGGCAACTCAGAAATAACCAGAGCAACAAAAAAAAGAAATAACCAGAGCACAAGGCAAGGCCAGCAGATCCGGGCCATCCTCTGGCCGAGGTGCTTGGGAAGGCAGCAGTATCTGGGGCTTGCCTCCACAAAGTGAGCCCAAGTGGTATTCTACCCCCACCCTACCCCACCCCCACCCCAGAGCAGCAGCCTCCTCCCCTCTCCGCTGAGAGTAGGCTGCCACCTTCATTTGCGCTGGGGAGTCGCCACTGCTTGCAAAGCTTTCATCTTTATGACTTCAAAGAACAGCCTCGAAAAAATGCTCAGGGCACAATTTTCCAGGTTCCAGGAAACCGGATGACTCACCTGTGCTGGCACCAGCCTGGGATCCCGGCTTGAGTCGTTAGACTTGAACCACACCTACCAGCCCTCACCTTGCCACCAGCTCATGGCGGGCACTCTTACAAGGGCCTGTTACCAGAGCTGGGTCCCTGACTTGGTTGGGAAGGTCATTTAGAGGAATATAAATAGATAATGATTTAATTTCAAGGGAATCTTCTCCCTATAAAGCTTTTGATAGTATTTTATTAAGAAAGAATTTACACACGGTAAAATGCAGAAATCTGGAGTGTACAACTTGAATTTTTACACACATATACACTCATGTGCCTTATAAAGTTTTTTTTTTTTATTTTTTATTTTTTTTTTTTATTTCAGCAAATTATGGGGGTACAAATTTTTGGGTTTCAAATAATGCCCTTGCCATTCTGAGCTTCAAGCGTGACCATCCCTCAGATGGTACACGTCTCACTCATTATGTATGTATATACCCGCCCCCCCTCCCAATAAAGTTTTAAAGAGCATAAACAGAAATTTTAATTAAAACACACACAGACTAACTGGAATAGGTAAAAAAAAAAATTTTTTTAATGATAACACCAAATGTTGGCAAGGAGGCAGAGCAACTGGAACTCCTATACATTTCTGACAAGAGTGTAAAATAGTATAACCACTTTGGAAAACAGTTTGGCAGTTTCTTATCAAGTTAAACATACACCTGTCCTATGACCTAGCCACTCCACTTCTGGGTATTTACTCAAGAGAAAAGAAAGTATGTGTACACAAGTGTGGTACACAAATGTTCATAGAAGTTTTATTTTTAATAGCCAAAAATTGGAAACGCCCACCAACAGATGAATGGATAAACGAATTGCAGTGTAGCCATACAGCAAAATGCTTCTCAGCAACAAAACATTAATGCATGCAACGTGGATGAATCTCAAAATCATTATGAAAGAAGCCAGAGCGTACATACCACATGATTCTGTTTATATAAAACTCTAGAAAATGCAAACTATTCTATAGTGACAGTGATCAATGATTGCTTGGGGATGGGAGACAGGGAGAGGCAGCAGGAGGGATCACAAGGAGGCAGGAGGAAATTTTGAGGGTGATGGATATGTTCACCACTTTTGATTATGGTTTCATGGGTGTATGTAACGCATATGTCAAAACTTATCAAATTATACACTTTCAATATACGCAGTTCATTGTATATCCAGTGTATCTCAATAAAGCTGTTTTTTTTTTTTTTAAAGATGTGTGTTAGCCAGGTACAATGGCACACGTCTGTAATCTCAACTATCTGGGAAGCTGAGGCAGGAGGATCACTTGAGCCCAGGAGTTTGAGACCAACCTGGGCAACATAGCAAGACCCCACCTCAAAAACAAAAAAGATATATGTGTTTTACTGCATGAAAAGTAGACCTCAATTTTTTTTTTTTAAGTGCTGGAATTTTCCACCACCATCCCCTCAAAAAAAAAAAAAACACATACAACAAATACAGGTTCCAGAATTCCACATATCATCCTGTCTTTAGAATCAAGCAAAAGAAATCCTACTTTAAGCCTAAGGCAGTGACATAAGTGTGGCCGCCACACGGAAGCAGCGGCAGGAAGGCAAGTGTACACAGCTGAGCCCAGACCTGCCTTCCTGCAATGTGGCCCCAGCTCCCCCTCGCATGATGGGCTAAAGAGCACATTAAAACCAGGCAATTATTTCCAGGGTTAACCACGTATAATGTACACGTTTCCACCTTTTCTTCTCTCTGCTTCTTCCTGTTCCTCTTCCTTCTCGGGTGACTATTCATGGCAGGAACTCCAAAATAGCAACCAAAATACTGCACCGTGACAACTCCATCTCTTAATTACAGTAAACATTTACATAATGCTCAGGCCCAGCCAGTGCAGAAAGATTCGTTAATGCAGAAACATGCCCTTTAACCATCCCGTTTTATTACACAAACCCCCCTGGGACCTGAGCAGCCCAAGATTTGCAAAAGATGATGGAGAAATTGGCTGAGATATTAAGCCCCTTTCCAGGTGCAATTAAAAGTGGGATCGAGAGCTTCCTGTTCTCATAGATCTATAGAATTTTTTTTTTCATGCTGAATTCACTCTGTAAGGATTCCAAATGCCTGGTCGCCCATCAGATTTCTAACATTCGCTGGAGCTGAGGTTTTGTTTTTATTCTCATCTTCCCCTCTCCATTTCTGATTTGACAACCCTACAGATTTTGCTGCACAGTCTAATATTTCCATGGTCGCCCAAGCACAGGGCCTTGGAAATCAGCCTGAGCCGCAAAGACCCCCAGGAACGTTATGAACATTCTCCTTGCTCCAAGCCTTCGATTCTTTAACACAGACCCTCTCTGGAGGGACCAGCTTTAATCACATTTCCCGGAGCAACACCCAGCTAGCCTGTGGAGGGGCAGCCGGGGCCAGGCTGGGAGCAGGAGCAGGCGCAGGCGAGGAGGTGCCGAATGCCACAGTGGGCTCCCCGCTCTCAGGACGGTCCAGACCAGCATACAAGGAAGGTCACTAGAGAAGGAAGAGGAAAGATAGTGGCTTTGGGAAAAGGCAAACATGAGCGGTCTCCTAGACTCTCCTGCCCCCTCCCCACCCCCAGCCTCTTCCTGTTGTGTGGCCTTTCGAAAGTGATCCCTCCTTTCTGTGCCTTGATTGTCTCTTCTGTAAAGCAGTGATAATGGCAGCCGCTTTGCCAGGATGTTGTGTGGCCCTAGTGAGGCAGCTCTGCACAGCCAGGCCTGGCAGGTCAGCACCGCGCCGTGCTTGGTGACTGCCCAGAGGTCCCAGTATTATTTCCTTACTGTCACTGATTGGCATTACTGCCATCCTTCTCAAACCCTAGGCAACATAAAGGATCCCTCATGTCACCTTCCTAGCAATGAAATGACACTCATGTGCTCTTGCATCCCCTTTGAGAAACCCTTGTGATTTAAAAGATAGGGCCTCCGGCAAATCAGCTTGTCAAGGCCACCTCCAGAGTCCCCTCCCAGTTGCCAGGAAAGGCACCTGGGCTGAGGCTGTGATGGAAGTGGCGGCTCTGAGCAGCAAGCCGCCGGGGGTGGGCATGGGACCAGGTGGGAAGGGAGGTGAGAAGGCTGAGGACAAGGCCAACCAGGAACCTAGAGAGAAGTTTAAGATCCCAGAAGAGCAAGGGTGGCTGGCTGAGTGGCAAGACCCAAGGCCAATCCTGGGGAGAGGCAGGGACCCTGTAATTTATGACACTGATGCTTATAAAGCCCTTTGGCTATGCTGGGCACTGTTTTAGCGCTTTGCAAATGTTAACTCATTTAATCCTCATAACCCTTTGAGACAGATACTGGTATTATGAGGCAACTGAGGTTCAGAGAGGTTCATTAACTTATCCAATGTCACAGAGCTAGGAAGTGGCAGAGTTGGAAAGTTGGAATTTGAATCCAGGGAGTGTAGCTGGATTCAAATCTCAAACTCACACTATTATTATTATTATTATTATTATTGGTTTGTTTTTTTCTTTGAGATAGAGTCTCACTCTGTCGCCCTGGGTAGAGTGCAGTGATGTCATCGCAGCTCACCGCAACCTCCAACTCCTGGCCAAGCCCACACTCTTAACCATTCCAGATAATAAGGTAGAGGCCCAGTAAGCCTTGAGCTAGGACTTGAAGGATTGGATAGGATGGGTGGGGGAGGGGAGTGACGCAAAGGGCTCTGCAGGTGGGGAAGAATATGATCAAAGACTTAAGGCAGAAAAGAGGGTCATGGCCACGGCCATGGCCAGGAAGAAAAGGGCTGGCGTGGAAACAAGTTTGTGTCATTGGATGGGGGATGGGAAAAGAGAGTGTTGTGAATACTTTTGACTACAAGTTACAGAAAACTTCCACTCAAACCGGCTTAAACCAGTGGCTTTAGAATTCTTGGATCATGCCCCACAGTAAGGAATGCAGTGTCCACTGTGGCTCTGTACACACACATCCAAGACAGTAGACAGAAAGTTCGCAAAACCCTACTGCATGTGACACACTGATATTTTCTATTCTGTTCTTCGGTATTCTAGCTCAATTTTTTCACTGATGGTTGGGACCCACTTAATTGATTTCGTGACCCACTGATGGGTTCTGATCCACAGTTGGAAAAATACTGGCTCAAATACTGAGGAAGTTGACGCTGTCAGTAATAAGGAGTGCAGAGGTGGGGCTGGCTCCAGGTACCAGACATTCAGCAGTTCAGTGAGGCCCACAAGGACCTGGATGTCCCTATTTGCCCACTCAGCTGGCCTCCTGTCAGCCTCATGCTAAGACTGGTTTCTCTTAACATCACCACAAGGCGTTCACAGCTATCCCAGAGGATACGCCTAGACAGACACAAGTCCGGAGGAAGAAAGGGCAGGCTAGACTCTGAGCATCTTTTTCTTCAGAGCAAGTCAATATTTCCCAGATGCCCCCAGTAGACCTCCCCTCATAGGTCAGGACTGAGCCACAAGTTCACACCTGACCCAATCCCTAGCAAGAGAAATAGAATGACCACCCAGTGGGGTGACAGATGACAAGGAGTCAGCCACCATACCCTCTGCAAGCCCACAAGGGCAAGCCCTCCTTTTGGATGCCAGCCTAGGCATCTCACAAGGTTTTCAGCAGAGGTGACAGGGTTAAATGTGGCAACAGACAGGGATCTCCAGTGGCTGTTCAGTGCTGATGCTGGACTGTGGGGCCACAAGACATTCTGGGGTATTCACCAACATGGAGAAAGGGTGTGAACCAGGAATGGACAGAGACCAACTTCCCCCAGGGCTGCTGTGACCAATACGTGGAGGCTGGCTCTTAGAGGGCATCCTAGAGTGCTAAGGATGGTGTGCATGTTGGCACTTGGTCCCAGTGCTACTCAGTCCCAGTCTGGGAAAGGCCTGCAGGGGACATCCAGTTGAGGCAAAGGAGCCAGGCGTCAGCATGTGGGCAATTGAGGACATAGAGCTGTCCAGAGGGGCCAGGCTTGGAAAAGAGAGGTGATAAGAACCAGGTTGCATTTGAAGGGGGCTCCATCTGCAAGAAGGAACATGGAAGATGTGTCAGTCTATTTGTGCTGCTATAACAGAATACCTGAGCCTGGGTAATTTATAAAGAACAGAAATGTATTCCTCAGAGTTCTGGAGGCTGGGAGGTCCAAGGTCAAGGCACCATCTTCTGATGAGGGCTTTCTTACTATATCCTCACAGGGGGGATGAATTCTGTGTCTTCACATGACAGAAGAACAGAAAAGAGAGGAACCCACTCACCTCTCATTGGGCCCCACCTCCCAACACTGTTGTACTGGTGATTAAGTTTCACCATGAGTTTTGGAGGCGACGAAAACATTCAAACCCTAGAAGAGGATGTTGGGGGGAGAGTTCTCCCTGAAGGATACTTTGAGACAAGGATTCCAGTGCAAATAGTTCATATGTGTTTCAGTGATCTATTTTGGGGCAAGGAACCACCCCAATCCTTGGTGGCTTAAAATAAACAATCATTTATTCGCTCATAATTTTACAGTAGGAGCATCAGCTGGAGCAGCTCAACTGAGGCTGGAAGGCCTATTTCCTAAAGAACCCAACCCACAAGTTGGTGCAGGTTGTTGCCGGGCAGCTCACCCAGGACCTTGATTCTCCCATATATAGGCCTCTCCATGCAGTTGCTTGGACTCCCCCACAGCTTGGTGACTGGGTTCCGAGACAGACAAAGCAGAAGCTGCCATGCCTCTTAAGGTCTAGTCCCAGACCCAGCACAGCATCACGTCGCCATATGCTATTGGTCAAAACAGTCCCAGGCCCAGCCCAGATTCCAGGGGGTGGAGAAAGACACCTTGTTAGTTTCCTAAGGCTGCTATAGCAAGGTGCCACAGACTGGATAACAATAGAAATGTATGCTCTCACAGCTCTGGAGGCCAGAAGTCTGACTCCAAGAGGTCAGCAGGGTTAGTTCTTTTGTGGGGGGGCCAGAGGAAACATCTGTTCCAGGCTTTTCTCCCAGCTTCCTTGGCACTCTGGTTTCATGGCATCACCCCATCTCTGCCTCTGCAGACACATGGCCTGTCTTTGTGTCTGTCTCTGCATCTTCACATGGCCTTCTCCTCTCTGTGTGTTTGTGTGTCTCTGTGTCCAAATTTCCTCTTCTAGTCCTCCCCGTCACAGGATTTGGGGCCCTCCCAATCCAGAATGACCCCATTCTAACTTGATTACAAGTGCAAAAGACTCTATTTCCAAACAAGGTCACATTTACAGGTAGTGGGGATTGGGACCTCAACATATCTTTTTGGGGGACACAGTTCAATCAATAGCATTCTACCTCTTGGTAGAGGGAACTGACAAAGAATTTGCAGCCATCGTTACCCCACCAGAATCTGAGAATGATCCCAGGAAAGGAAGCGAGCAGGGAAGGGAGCCAGTGACGCTTACGTAATCAAGGCAGCTGTTCCTGTGGGCAACTGGGGCTCAATCTTACTGGGATCTCTGGGAGACAGCATAGAACACGCCTCAGAGTTTCCGCAGCCGAGGGATAAGGCAGCTAGAGTGTTTACCCAGTCATCCCCTTGCTGTCACCATACTCCTGGCCTGCCCTGCTTGCAGCCAGAAAACTCTCTCGGGCACAGTCATGGGTGTTTGCAGTAAGCCGTCTTCTGAACGCACAGGCCAGGCTACAGGCAGGCGGGCGGGGCACCCAAAGTGTCTGCTACAAAGGGCAGGTCAAGGCAAGCCACCGGGAGGAGCAGAGATGCCCCATGGCAAAATTCCAATCCCACATGTTTAAGCACTTATCGATGGCTGGGGGTACATGGGACTACATCATTGAACCGTAGGGGCCAACCCACAACCATTTGAATCACATGCTAGGGAGCCAGGGCAGCTAGGCTCTGGGCTGAGCCTCTGAGGAGCAGCCTCCCGGCCCGGGAGGACAAAAGGGACAGTGAGGAGGTGTGCCCACCCCAACCACATCTGTTACCACAGGGGCTAACGAGTAGCACGGGTCAGATCTAAGCGTAGCTGGGCCTCATCGGTCACCCAAGCAGCCTTTCCTGCTCCAGGTCTCAGGAAAAAAGGGGAGGGGTGAAGGGACAGGGAAGCAGACAGAATGTTCTGCTCTTTACTCGTCACGCCCCCTCACTCGCCCCACAAACCGTCCCAGGCTCTCCTGGCCTGCAAAGCCGCCTGCAGAAAGCACAGCCATGAGTTTCTCATGAATGATTTTAAATGATTCTTGCTCTGTCCACAGGGGGAAATCGCATATTGAAAATCCAGCAAAAGCCCAGCCAACTGAGGGCTGCTCTGACAGCATGGCCACCGGCGTTCAAACCGCAAGGGCCCTGGGAGAGACACGGGCTCCCCAGGCCAAGGCAGGCGCGAGCCCACGGCCAGACCCTCAGAAAATCAGGCCACTGTGCCCCCACTCAGTGCCTCGCACACATTGTCTCATTTAATCCTTCCAACCCATCACTCGCCCGCTCAGTCATTCTTCATGCAACGAATAATCACCGAGCACTCGCTGTACGTCACTCGCTGTTCTAGGCCCTGAGAAACTGTAGTGAACAAAATAGATTTTTTTTTAGTTCCTACAATCACGGAGCTTACATTTTGGTAAGGGAGAAAGGTAGCAAACTAATAAATCAGTCAAACACAGTGGTTTGTTTTATGGTGGTAAGTGGGAAGGGCCAGGGCTTTGGGGAAAGGTTGCAGGTTTCAAGAAAGTAACCAGGGACTTAACTCACTGAGAAGTTGACACTTCAACAAAGACCTTGAGGAGGTTCAAGAGGAAGCCCTGTGGACAACGGGGAAGGAGTAGGCCAGGGAACAGCAGAGGGAACAGCTAGCTCGAAGGCCCTGAGGAAAGAGTGTGCCCAGTATATCCCAGCAACTGCAGAGAGGCCAGTGTGGCTGAGGAGGAGGAGGGGAGGTAACCCGCCATGAGCTCAGAGCAGGAGCGGAGCAAGCACAAGATCAGGCCCGGCCTTCCTAATTTGCCCTTGACTTTCACTCAGATAATACAGGAAGGCTCTGGAGAATTCTGTGCTGAAAGGGACAAGATCAAACTGGGGTTTTAGGAGATCCCTCTGGCTGTTGTTTCTAGAACAGACTGTAGAGGGGTGTGAGGGCAGAAAGGGGTACACAAGCGAGTCACTAGTTCTCCATGTCCGGGTCCTGAGAACCACTAACACAGCAGTAAATATTATTTTAGTAGGAAATGTTTTTAACTTCATTACCAGCATTCTACAAAGTCCACCTTCTTCATCATTCCCATTTCAAAGATAGAGAAACCGGCCAGTTGGTAAGTTCTTGGACCAGGAAAGATCTCGTGTGGATTTCCCATGAAGCCTAGCCGTGTTAAAACCCAAATGGATCCGACTTTCTCTTTTTCTGCTGCTCCTTCCTTCCTTCAAGTAAAACATACACACAAAAAAACCTGTTTCGTCCACTGGTCTTTGAGTTGTTGCCCAATTCCTTCTGGCCTTTTCCTTGGGAGGTAAAGTGGCATGCGTCCGGGCTGAGGAGTCGGATGGGCTAGGCCAAACCCTGGCTCTGACACCCGCCCACGGGCAGGGCAGTTTATAGAAACACAAATCCTCCTGCTGTTGGTTCTTTTTCCCTCCGAGGCCCCAGACAGTAGTCAGGCCTTGGTGTCCCCCTGCCTTTGGGCTTTTCAGGCAGGGCAACAGCTGAAGTTGTCAGGTGCCCAGAAGCCAGCCCCTGCTCCCAGGCTTTTGTCTTCAATGGAAGCCAAAGCGTTGAAAGGATTATATAGGATCAGCCGTTCCCAGAGCCTGTTTTGTGTACTGTTGGAGGTACACAGACTCATATATATTTCTTTAATAATTATGGTTATGTATTTTGATGTACTAGGAAAAAGAGAACTGGAATAGCTAACCCATGACTTCATAAATATTATTGCTCAGGAGGAGGCTAAAGTACTTAGGGCTTTTTTTTAATTTAAATAAAAAATATTACATTAATAAAAACATAGGTGGTACAAGATACAGCAAATGTCATGGAGAAGGTGAAGAAGAAGCTGGCAGGTTGTCTCAGGAGGAGGGGAGGAGATGAAGGGGAGAGCTTTCTGCCCAGTTATCTGAAGCTTTTTAAAAAAAATATCCTTTTGTTTGTTTTTTCAGAGACAGGGTCTCATTCTGTTGCCCAAGCTGGAGTGCAGTGGTGCGATCATAGCTCACTGCAGCCTCAAACTCTTGGGCTCAAGCGATCCTCCTGCCTCAGCCTCCCGAATAGCTGGGACTACAAGCCTGTGCCACCATGCCCGGCTATTTTATTTTTGTTTTTATTTTTTGTAGAGACAAGGTCTTTATGTTGCCTAGGCTGGTCTCAAACTCCTGGGCTCAAGCAATCCTCCTGCCTCAGCCTCCCGAGCCGCTGATATAGATTACAAGCATGCACCACCAAGCCCGGCCTCAAATATCTTTTTCATATAATGGAAGAACAGTCACACTGTAGAACATTAGAAAATATAGACCATCACAAATATTGAAATAAAAATTTCACACTCTCACCTCCCAGATATCACCACCGTTAACACCTTAGTGCATAGCTGTCTTCGTTGTGCTGTGTAACATATTACCACAAACTCAGAGCTTAAAGCACCATCCATTTATTACCTCCCAGTTCTGTAGGTCAGAAGTCCAAGTGGACTTGGTTTTCTGCACTGGGTCTCACAAGGCCAAAGTCAAGGTGTCAGCCAGGGTGGGCTTTCATGTAGAGGGTATCGGGGAGAACTCACTTCCAAGCTCATTCCGCTTACTGCCAGAATTCAGCTCCTCGTGGCTGTAGGACAAGGGTCCTCATTTCCTTGCTGGCTGTCGACCAGGGCTAGTCTCTGGTCCTAGAGGCCACTCCCAGGTTCTTGCACATCTTGGAGCCCGGAATAGCACTTCTAGTCCTAATGCTTCAAATCTCTCTGACTTCTCCTGCCTTCCTCTTCTGCTACCAACGGGAGGAAATTCTCTGCTTTTAAAGGGCCCCTGTGATTAGATCGAGCCCACCTGAATATTCTGCACCACTTAACACAGTCACAGAAGGGAAACCTTCAAGTTCACAGGTTCTGGGGATTAGGGTGTGGAATCTCGAGGTGTCTTTTTTTGGAATTCTGCCTCCCACAGTAACTTCCCAGATCTTTCTCTGTAGACATATATTTATAAGTACATATTTGTATTTTAGACACAATAAGCTTGGGCCAGGCGCAGTGGCTCATGCCTGTAATCCTAGCACTCTGGGAGCCGAGGCAGGAGGGTCGCTTGAGGTCAGGAGTTTGAGACCAGCCTGAGCAAGAGAGAGAGACCCCGTCTTTTATATAATAAAAAATAAAATAAAATAGATACAATACGCAACCTGCTTTTTCCAGTCAATGATCTCCACTGGCACCCACTCACCTCCAAGAGGAATATCTGGGGGTGAATTGAACCAAACAAGCTGTGGTCTCAGGAGCCACGGCAAACATCCTCATCGTCACACCCAACAAGGAAGCAACACGGTAGTTAAATGCCCAGCTCCCTTGCTCCTTGGGTGGGGCAACTCTCCACTGACTTCCACTGGCCCCAAATGGATGGAGCCCCAGTTGGTCACAGTAATAACTTGCTTGAGAACCCTCCTTTTATGGGTTCCCTCCCATTCCCCTGCCTGGCTCACTTCTCCACACCCTCCCCGCCCCCCAAGGATGCTTCCTGGGACCACCTCCCAAATGAACGACTTGCACTGCCCTGCTTCTATCAGCGCCGGCTCCCAGGACCCAAGCAAAGGCACAAGGGTGTAGGGGATTGGAATCACCATGAGATTATTTCAGTGTTTTACATTTTTTACACAGGAATGTATTCATTTATTATTAATGCAATTAAAATCAGTTTTAAATAATAAATGTTTTAAGAGGAAAAACTATGGCTGGAGGACACAGAAGCCACTGAAAGAGACCACACCCTGCATGTCCCAGTTCCCCGCCCTCTCTTTCTGATCGGGACCCCTTTGTCCCACTGACCCCCCCAACACCTCCCTCCACACACCCCCAAACATGACAATGGCGAGGCATCATTCTAAGAGGAGCTGGCACTTGTGGAGCAGATACTGTGCAAAACGTGTCATGCATGTTACCTGTTTTACATACTTAGGGCACACATGTTTACCTGCCCCACCCAAGATCCCTTTAATAGGATCATGAAGAGACAAGAAAGATATACAGCCACACTAAGGAAGGGGGGTGTCAGCAGATGAGAGATTTCAACACATTTCTGGAAGACAGAGAGCAGAAGGAAGGGTGGTGACAGGTGACACAGAGCAGAGAGAGCCGCAGCTGGAACCCTCCCAGGCGGGGAGGCATGAGGAAGAGACTCCAGGCTGAGATCTTGGGGGTCCCTGAGGGTAGGAGCGGGCACTGTGGCTGGAAACTGAACTGCCTGGGGGGCTCCAGCTGGACCAGCTGGTCACCCCACTACCATCCCCACCTGCTGGAGTGGGGGGAGGTTCAAAGAGCCAGGAAGAAGCTTCTTGGTTCCGTAGAGCCCACACTGGAGTTGATGCCTGCCTGCACCTCCCAACAACCCCACCGCAAACAGGGAAGACACTTTTCTGAAGAACTGGAACACATTTTCCAAGGGGAACAAGAGCAGCTTGGGTGTTTATTAGAGCTTTGAAAGAAAGCCCCCCAGAATCCATCATTTGGGAGAGCCCAGCTCACCCACCACCAATCCCCACCCATGCACACGATGCGTGGGGTCCACGCGCCTCTTGCTCCACAGGAAGACACGACCGCCACTGCTGTTCATCTAAAGAAAGCTTGCAACATACAAGAGAAAGACAAAGGGAAGCAACAGAAAGAAACAAAGGTAATTTAATGAACAGAGGAGAACTTTAAAAACGAAAAAGAAAGCTTTACACGGTACCCTCTGAGAGATGTGTGGAGCTACTGCATCCATAAAACAAGAAGATGGTGCCAACAATCAGAGAGAAGATAATAGCCCTTGGAAATTAAAAATATGGGGGCAGAGTGAATAAAATCGATTGAAGGCCTGAAAGAAAAAAAAATCAAGAGAATCTTTCAGAATATAGGGCATAATGAAAGAGACAGAAAACATAAGAGAAAAGATAAGAGACATAGAGAATCGTTCTGAGAGGCCCAACATGTAACTAATAATAGGATTTTCAGAAAGCAGGAATAGAGAAGGCAGAGGGAAAGAGCCTGCAAACGGTGCCGAGCCTTGTGGCTTATGACAATGCTGAAAGAGGCAGGCTCTGTGGGGCCGGGTGTGACCCTTGCGCTTTGTAAGCCTGGCTGCTTTTATGTTTTTTGTATTCTGTGTCTATTTCCCTTTTGTCCTTCCTCCCTCCCTATTTAGTGGTCTCGGCTGAGCAAGGAGGAGCCAATGAGGGAAGAGTGCATCCATGCAGGGGACCCAAGAGTAAAATGGAGAGGAGGCGACACTGGCAACTAGTGTGGTGGCATCAGGGGACCTGAAAATGAAGGTCCCCTAGGGGAAGGGTACTCTGGGGGCACAAGGTCAGAGCTGCTCACTTCTCATCCTGCTAAGAGATTATCTTTCTAGAGCTAGATCGTAGAGGCCTTAAGTTTTGTTTGAAAAAGGGAAGCATGGGATTTTCCCTTACAGGGTCTCTTGTCGGTAGGGAAGTCAACTTTTCTCCTAAATATCTTATATTCAGACAGCACTAAGGTCAGTATATGGGCCTGATGGCAGTTGATTGGGGCAAAAGTTAAAAAAGACTTCTCGGCTGGGCGCGGTGGCTCACGCCTGTAATCCTAGCACTCTGGGAGGCCGAGGTGGGCGGATCGTTTGAGCTCAGGAGTTCGAAACCAGCCTGAGCAAGAGCGAGACCCCATCTCTACTAAAAAATAGAAAGAAATTAAT
>CAUYPO010040419.1:0-16611 GCA_963574435.1 Cheirogaleus major
TGCCAGGGAGAGGGCTGGGATAACAGACAAGGGCTTTGCCCGGCCCCCATCTTAAACAAGCTTCTAGCCTGGAGAATAAATCAACCGAATGTACAGGCACAGACATCACCATGACCCTAAGCAGAGTGTGAACACCACGAGGAAGTAAAACACAACTGGCTGACGGAGTACGGGCCGGGCCAGGCCAGACTAGGCACTTTACAGACTGCGCCACGCAAGCCTCTCACCAATCCTGCCTAGGCAGCAATTGCCATGTCTACTTAAAAACAAGGAAACAGGTTCAGAGAAGTCACATGCCCAAGGCGACATGTTGATTTTGATCTTAATCCAACCCAGGATTCCAAAAGCTCCCGCTTGTGCCCCAAATGTGCCCCAAAGACTCCTGGCTGGCACAACCGCAGGACATGGAGGGTCAGAAGACCCAGACCGACCAAGGGCCAACAGGTCATGCTCTGGAGGTGATGTCCTTGGGGCAGGGAAGGATGAGTTGGATGAGGGGCAAGAATTAACAGGGGAGTGCCAGAGAGGGACAGTGGAGAGCCCGGAAGTTTCTGGGTAGAAAATGGCAGGCAAAGGAGAGACTTGGTGCAGGGGTCAGACGGGGTCTCAACCACACAGCAATGGGTGCCAAAAGGTCCGGCAGAGGTGACCCACTGGGAGAACAGGCAGTGTGAACGTGTGGCAGGTGAGGAGTTAAGGTTCGTGAAGTCAGAAAGAGGTTCTGGTTTTGCCAGGGGGTGTTGAGAAAAGACAGGTCTGTTGAGCTGCAGGGAGGACCCTAAGCACAGGCCAAGGAACAAAAGAGGAGGGAAGACCCCAGGGCACCCCCTTCCTGGGAAGAGGAAAGGGAGCAGAGGAAGGGCAGCAGCCGCAGAGAGGGAAGCCCTGGGAGCTGGGTGGGGAGCACGCCAGGGTGTGGGGTGGGGAGGCAGATGCTGCCAGGAGGAGAAGGCAAGGAAGGCGGGTCTGGATTAAGGACCTTTGAAAAACATGTTTCAAGGGCCGGGTGCGGTGGCTCACGCCTGTAATCCTAGCACTCTGGGAGGCCGAGGCAGGCGGATCGCTCAAGGTTAGGAGTTCGAAATCATCCTGAGTAAGAGCGAGACCCTGTCTCTACTAAAAATAGAAAAAAATTAATTGGACAACTAAAAATATATAGAAAAAAAAATTAGTCGGGCATGGTGACGCATGCCTGTAGTTCCAGCTACTCGGGAGGCTGAGGCAGAAGGATCACTTGAGCCCAGGAGTTTGAGGTTGCTGTGAACTAGGCTGACGCCACGGCACTCTAGCCCAGGCAACAGAGTGAGACTGTCTCAAAAATAAATAAATAAATAAAAATTAAAAAAAAAAATGTTTCAGTCCCCTGGTGGGGCTGGAGCCAACCCACAAGAGGCTGAGGCATAAACCAGAAAAGAGAAGTGTAGACAGAACACATACAGGTGATTCTTTCAAATATGTGGTGGTCAAAGGAAGGCAGCAAGAGTGTGGCAAGCAGCGCATTGGAGGGAGGAATTCTAGGGGAACCTGTGACATCTGAGGACATGAGGCAGAGGTTGCAGATGCAAGAGAGGTGCCAATGAGGCAACGTCCTGGTGCACAGATGACATCGAGGGCACAGGTGGTCTAGGAGAGGATACTCCCTGCTCCCCCGGGGCCCAGGGGAGGAGACAGTGACGGAGAAGCCACAGTGACTTTCTGACACAGGCAGGGCGCTGATGGCCTCTGCAGAGGTGACACGCAGTCATGTGCAGACAGAGGTGGGACTGGGGATGTTGTCACCATGGGACAGTGCCAGGGAGCTCCAAAAGATGGACAGGCAGCCCCCAGAGCCACAGCAAGGGCTCAGCTAAGGCCAGAGCACGAGGATCACAATGCTCCCAGGCTGCGAGCTGTCCGTCTCTCCTGATGCTCATGGCAAGAGGACAGGAGCCACAGATGGTCCTGGATGGCCAGGGGTTGCCAAGCCAGGCACAGGATCTGTGGGGAGGGAGCCTAGAGAATACAGGGCAGAACAGAAAGGACAGGATGAAGCATGCTGGGGAGGTGTGGGCCAGGTGGAAGTACAGGACTCGGGTCCCAGAGATCCCAGAGGCCAGGCGGTTCTGCAGGGCAGGGATGGCCTGGCATTAGCTTTTGGTGCTGCTAAACGTAGTATTGGACACCTTGGTGCACGTGAGGCCAGCAGTGTCCCCAACACCAATGAAAGCAACCCCTGCCACCTTCAGGTATTTCAGGTCAGACACCCAATGGTACCAGCTGTCTGACTTTGGACATGTCACTTTACTTCTCAGTTTCCTCATTTGTAGCACAAGGCTGCCTTAGGCAGTTGTCCAGGGTAATGTGTGGAAATGTCTTCGTGGATGAGGGCAGGAATGAGCACCTAGAAAGCGCTAGGCTAGGGCCTGGCACAGTGGGCTCAATAAACGGTGGCCGTGAGTTTGACAGCCAGTGTCTCAACGGATGGTAGGAGGTGATACACACCCCACCCCTGCAGCTGTCCTCACAGCTGGGATGAAGTCACGGCAGGACTCTGAGGGGCGCAGAGGAGGAGAGGACATGATCACTAGCAGGACTGTACCTTAATGAGCGTCGGGGTGGGCTTGGCAGTGGGGACCGCGGTTCCGTTGGTGAGGCTGGGAGGCAGCAGAGGTGGGGGAGGCAGAGGAGGCTGCTCTGCCAGGAAGAGCATTTCTCCAGAATCCGGCCCCACCGGGAGTTGAGACACAACCTGAGAGGGGAGAGGGGTGAGGGGAAGTTAGGGCACCGACTACCTCCAGGTGGAGTGCGCCCAGCTGCCCCTGCTAGGAGCCAGGGACCCTGCACAGGATGAGATGGTGGCAGCCCCTCCTCAGAAGGCAGAGATCAAGAGATGAGAGGAACAACCCCAGGGAGGCTGCTCTGAATGAATGAAAACAGGGCTCAGTCAGGGAGGTTTGCAGAGCTAACTGCAGGGCAGCCTTAGCCAGCACCCTCTACCTAGGACCCGGGCTGCTGGAGAGAGGGCCCACTGCCCACATCTCCTGACTCACCACTGGAGCTCGGGCAGCCAGGACCTGTGCTACTAGGGCAACGTGCCCCTGGCTTCCCTGTGCCAGAGGAGTCACCAGAGACAGATCTTATTCTGGGCAGCCCCAGTGACCTTGGGGAGGCATCTGGACATGGGCAAGCTCACCTGAGTGGGGGATACAGAGGTGGCACTGGGCAGTGGTTCGCTGACTCGGGCCTCCAGGGGTGATGGCACTGAACCCTGGGACTCATGGCTGGCAGGCTGCTCAGGGGATAAGGCATCGCTGCTGTCCTCATCGAAGGAAGAGTTGTCCGCTACTTTCGGATAATTCACCTGGCCCACTGAAACCCAAAGCCAGCATGAGACTCCACCTCCAGCCCCAGTGCACAGCTAGCAGGGAGGAAAGAAAGGCCTTGCTCGCTGCCAGAGGCTGTCTCAGCAAAATGCCTGGCCCCCAGCCCCCATGCCCCAAGAGGCAGACAGGCCAAGGGAGACTAGCCACCAGGCTGCTTTCTTGCTTCAAAAGAGCTCTAGGAAAGGTCATCATCATGACCCTGCACAAGAGGCCAGAAAGGCCCCTGTGGCCATCGGAGTGCTCCCTTGGGCTGAGGAAAGGCCTCATTTTAACCACTTGCTTTTAACTCTACACTGAGTTTAGCCTTCAAAGTCAAGCTCCTCCCTCTTTTCCTCTAGCCTGCTCCTCCCAGGGAGACCCAGGCTGCCTTTCCACTTCACGTTTCCCTGCTGTTAGAGATATTTATCTCCATCCTGTGGCTACACAAAACTCTCCTTTCCCCTGATGCTTACAGACCATGCAATGAGGGCTCTGAACCGGCTGGTGAGGGACCACAGGAGCCTGGGTGACAGCCACGGGAGAGCAACTGACTTCTCCAGAGGCCAGGTACAGGCCAAGGAGCCTGGCTGTGAGGCTGTGGGTGGAGGGCATCCCGGGAAAGGGACGTAGGCCCCCACAGGTGGAAGAGGATCAGCAGAAGTGTGGTGACCTACGTTAGGGGCCAGTGACTCCCAGAGACCCAATACCTGGGCAGCAGGGGCACTAGAAGGAAACACTCTGCTGCCCATGGCTGCCCTGGCCTGACCACAGCCAAGGCCCGGGAGGGCTGTGTGAGCGTGTCTTCCTGGGGCTGGCTGGGGGCAGAGGCAGGGAGGAGGGCACAGCCCAGGGCTTCTGCTCCACGGGCTCCCTGCATGGGACTCCCAGGCTGCAGAGGGAAGGAAAGACCGGAACAGAGGCAACAAAGACATTTCAAGAGTCAAGTCACAACCACCACCTCAGCACTGTTACAGGAAGAGGCAGGTGTGGCAGGCTCTGAGCAGGCTCGCTCCACACAGGAGGAACTGAGGCAGTGGCGAAGGCAGAGGTGAGCTGCCAGCCAAGCCTGGGGAGGCGTGCCGTGTGAGAAGTCCCTAGATACGCAAGAGGAACAAAGGTTGACTGCTTAGGCTGGGTTTGTCCAGGGGGTAACTCTCCCAGCAGCTCTTCCTCTTTAGGGCCAGGACCTGAGGCTCTCTCCTCCCCTGGGACCTGGGAAGGATACACCTGAGCTCCTCCCTTACTGGGCAACTGTGGCAACAGAGCCAGGAGCAAGTGTCCATGGCTGGGCTTGCTCCTCTGTCCCCTCCTCTGTCCCTACAGGGGCAAGCATGCGATGCACAGAAGGCATGGCCCTTGCTGGCCACGTATCCTTCATGCCAATCTCTAGCAGCCACATGGTGGCCGGCACTGATGACTGCAGCTCCCGCCCTGACCAGTCCAACCCAAGGACGCTGCTGGCCATACTGGGGAAGATGCAGGGTTGGTGCAGGCCAGGGTCACTACAGAGCCTATTTCTCTCTCCACTGTGGTCAGCACTACACTGATACCAGTGCTGCTGAGTAGGAAGGCCATGGCCCTGTGACGTAGCAGCTGAGTCACCTCCTTTTGGGACTGTGTGCAGGATGACATGCAGTGATGGATATAAAGGGCCCAGCATGGTCTTTGATGGGGCCCCTGCCCTCTGGGAGTTTATTGTCCAGTCCCCTTGGAGCAGAGTAAACGCTCTGCTGCAGGGAAACACAGCAGCTAAGGGCATGTGGAGGAGAGACTCAGGGAAGACTTCCTGGAGGAGAGGGCTTGACATGGATCTTGAAGATAATTATGAGTGGCCTGGAGGAAAGGGGTGTGCGTGTGCGTGAGCACATGTAAGTGGGCTCAAGTGTGTGGAGAAGACTCCAAGCCCCCTGCCAGCCCCATTCTCAGCAGGCCTCAGGATGGTCCCCTCCCCAGCCTCCCGCTGCCCCCTGCCTTCCCTCCGTCTCCCTCTCCTCCTGTTTGGGTCAAACCTCCACCTCGCTGTCAGCGCCAGGCTTCTCAAATGAGCCGTGTTCCACCAGGCCACTGGCCATGCTGTTCCCTCTGCCTGGAATGTGTCTCTGTACTTCTCCACCTGGCAAACACTGATCCGACTTCCAGGTTGCCCCTAGATGTGCTGTATCACGTGTGGGGAACTCCCTGGCCACTGCCACTTATTCTCACCCATGAGAGAAGTCCCTCTGCCGAGCTCCCCTGCACTGGCGCACACCTCCAGTTATACTCTGTCCATACAGCAGTTGTCACTTGGTCTGGAAAGAGCGTTATTGTTGATGACGGCAGCAACCATTACACGAGCCTCTAGGCACTGAGGGCTGTGCTGGGCCCTTAATATCCATCACTGCATGTGATCCTACAAACAGTCCCACAAGGAGGTGACTCAGCTGCAATGTCACAGAGCCATGGCCTTCCTACTCAGCACTGCCATCTAACCGGGAACCAGAGTCAGAAATTACTTGTTTATACATCAGTCTTCTCACATCAGACTGAGGTGAATTCCTTGAGGTCACGAGTCATATTTTATTCATCTTTGTGATTTTAGGACTGCACACAGGGCCTGGCACATTGCTGACTTTCAGCAAATGTGTACCAGACTGCAGCTGGCTGCAGAGTCCAGAAATGCCTTGGCCTGTAGCTAGGGGCTGCTGAGGAATATGGGGAAAAAAACACTGAGATGAGGCAGGATGAATGCCACTGAAATTGTAAGGGCTACACACCAAAATGGAAAAGGGCTATTGGGGGCCCAGGGTGTTCCAGCTTCCAGCAGGGTGGCTACAACACAGACGAGGCCCTAGAAACCATCAGTCTCCTTTGACCAAGGCCTTGGGGTCTGCCCCAATGCTTCCCCTCTCAGACCCTCCCCCCAAAGCTGTTATAAAATATGTTACTGTGGGAACCTTGAGCCTCTCTCTCTGAAGGCATAGCTACCTTGGGGACGGCAAGCATGTGCAGTCTTGTCAGGGATCAGACTGCAGTGAAGAAAATATGTCTGTACCAACTGTTATAAGAAATATATTTGTTTTTTTCTCCCAGTTCCTATCACAGAGCAACTAAAACCCATGGAATTTCCTTAAGGACAGGAGAATCTTCTGTTATTCATAATAAGCCCCTGTCCATAACATCTGAGCTTGTGCTAATGAGGTGACTTGGGTGGGAGGGAGGCCTAGGTAGTCCAAGGATTGGGCCAGACACCAGAAAGACCAAGTGATTAGAGGATTAGAGGACTAGAACTTTCAGCGCCCTGCTCCCCATCAACCTAAAGGAAAGATGGGGCCGCAGGGGATGTGGGGTCCTAGAGATCAAGTTCTATAAAAATCTTTGGACAACAAGATTTAACGAGCTTCGGGGTTGCTGTACACACAGAGGCACCAGGAGAGTGGTACACACCTCACCCATTGCTTTTTCTGATTGTTCATCTGTATCCTTTGTAACATCCTTTATGATAACCCAGTAAATGTAAGTAAAGTGTTTCCCTGAGTTCTGTGAGCCACCCTAGCAAATTATTGAACCCCAAGGAGGGGTTGTGGGAACCTTGATTTATAGCTGGTTGGTCAGAAGTGCAGGTCACGACCTGAGACTTGCAACTGGCGTCTGAAGTAGAGGCAGTCTTGTGGGACTGAGCCTTCAGCCTGTGGGATCTGACACTATCTCCAGGCAGACACTGTCAGAATTGAACTGAATTAGAGGATGCTCAGTAGGTGTCCACTGGAGAATTCCTTGGTGTGCAGGAAATTACCAAGCCAGAACACCAATACCAGAAGTCACTGTGCTGAGTGTGAGAGTCAAGAGAAAACAGGGTTTTTACTTCCTTACACTAAGGGAATCAAGTCGGAACTCCTGAGCATGGCACCAGAGGCCCTGCACATCCTGGACTGCTCACCTCTCCCCATCTGTCTAGACACTATTCCTTCCAGTGCCTTCTCACCAGGTCCCAGGCTGCTCTCCTTGCCTGGAGCACTGTCACCTCCTCTCACCTCCCACCCACTCACACACTTTGGCTAATTCCTAATGATCCTTCAGCCCCAGGCACGGCCGTCTCCTCCTCTGAAAGCGGCACTTCCCACTGCTGAGGCTGGGCTGGGGACCCTCCTCCGTGAGCCCCGAGCTTCCTGTGCTCCCTCCAGCACAGCTGCTGCCTATTCACCTGCCTGATCTGCTCCTGGATCTGGCCTGAGCTCCATGGGGATGGAGGAGCGTGGTCTGCTCTGTGGGGCTGTGACCCTAGCGACTAGCACACCACCTGGGCCCATCAACATTGTCGAGTGAAATATTAGTATCTGTGGAACAGGCCGGGCTCTAAGGAGAGATTTCACTAACAAAAATAAACAGTAAGGTCCAGATTTCTAATTCCTGGCACCTCTGCATGTTCATACATATTGATCATGACATCTACCTACCCTGTGAAGGAGGAATAAGTCCCTGAATTTATAAAGATGGAAAGTGAACAGAGACCTTTCTGTTATTTATTCAGTTATTTATTACTGTATGTCCCTGATCCCTGAGGCAGCTGGCACTGTCCCAAGCTAACATAACCTGCTTATCAGGCCCTCAAACTCTGCGCCTTGGTTCTCCCACTGCTAGGCAAGAAGTCTTAAGAGCAAGAAGCCAAGAGCCCCAGCCCAATCCTGCTGTAGTCACGGCGCTCCCTCCCCTCCTGCATCCTGGCTGCAGCCCACACAGGGTGGCTGGGCCCCTTACCAATGATGGCTTCCTTCAGGCTGGACTCCACGGGCAGGATGTTCTTCTCCACTAGCTCCATGGGGCCAGGCCTCTGTGCAATCTTCTCATTGAGGTCGTCAGCTAGCCTGGCTCTCTTCAGCTTCAGCTGCTTGGCCTGGAGGGAAGGCTCAGCTGAGGTTTCTGTCCGTGGGAAAGAATGGGGTGCAGGAAGACGTATGAGTGGGCCTGGTTCTGCCCTGGGAACCCCAGAGCAGCTCTCCTTCCACCTGGACAGGAGCAGAGACTGTCAGAATGGAAAGCATACCCCGGGCAGAGAAGGGGCCTGGCCTGAAGTCTCATAAGAACAAAAGAAGGGCCCCTGCTGCGGGCAGCACATGGTCACACACAATTGTGCCGAGGCACGGGTCAGCTGAGGGGACTTTCTGAGGTGCAGCTGCAGAGCTGAAGGAGCACCAGCTGATGCAATGGTCTCCGCTTTCCCTCAGACTTGCTGGGTTACTGGGTAATTCAACTCTCTGTTCTGGCTTTCAGTGTCTTTATTTGCAAAATGTGGGGTTCAGAATAGAAAAATTCCCTTCCAGCCCTAAAGATGGCTCAAAACTAAACAAACCAAAAGTAGATATATTTATGTTGCATCCAGGAACCAAAACCTTTCCTTCAATAAAAATGTGGAAATGTGTGTGGCTGGGGCAGGTGGGATACATCTAAGACGCTCTCAGACGAAGAGGGCATTATTTACCACCGGTTCTCAAGTAAAAGTCAAGTGAATGAATGAATGAATGACTATAAAAAAGAAATGAATGCATTTTAAAAGCAGATTTTGGAGGAGAGCAGGGATATGCCCTGGCAGAGAGAAGCGATTTCACACCAAAGGATGGTGAGATCCAGGAGAACAAGTCAAGCCAACTAAAGAGAATGTGACTGTGCTTCTTGGGAATTGCCCTAAACCAGTGGTGGCCACCACAACACAGTTGTCTTACTGTGCTAGATTCTGGCTCACCCGCTGCCAACAGAAGTGGGAGTGAGAAGCAAGGAGACAGGAAGGAAGTGGGTGGTGCAGCAGTGAGCACATGGTGAGAACAGGGTTTAGATGAGAAGCATTTCCAATCTCACACACCTTCCAAAATGTGC
The DNA here is from genome assembly GCA_963574435.1 of Cheirogaleus major. Classification (NCBI taxonomy): domain Eukaryota; kingdom Metazoa; phylum Chordata; class Mammalia; order Primates; family Cheirogaleidae; genus Cheirogaleus; species Cheirogaleus major. Next base: position 9,189 of record CAUYPO010040419.1, read on the forward strand.
ATCCTGACCAGCTCCGATCTCTCAGGCCTGGAACGAATCTTCCGTTTCAAATAGTCCTCTGTCTATAGAAAAAACACAACAAGAAAATTCTCAAATCCAGGGCACAAGCTTATGGCATGGACAGTCCCACAAAGCAGCCTTGGCCATAGTGGCTGCTGCTAATTATCTCTGCAGCCCCTGTGACCTCAATTTGGTGACTGCAGGGTTCTGAGGCCAGGGGAGGCCACATCAGCTTCCAAATGCACCTGCCAAGTGCTCCATTCTTTAAGATCATTTGTCTCTCTGAGGCTGGACTACTACTATATCTATTTAAAAAACTATTACTTTTGCTATCATAAAAGTAATATAGGGCTGGGTGCAGTGACTCACATCTATAATCCCAGAACTTTGGGAGGCCAAGATGGGGGGATTACTTGAGGCCAGGAGTTCAAGACCAGCCTGGGCAACATAGTGAGACCCCATCTCTACAAAAAAATTAAAAAATTAACAGGGCATGGTGTGCAAGCCTGTAGTCTCAGCTACTCAGGAGGCTGAGGTGGAAGGATAAACATCACCTGAGCCCAGGAGTTTGAGATTACAGTGAGCTGTGATCATACCACTGCACTCTAGCCTGGGCAACACAGCGAGACCACATCGCTTAAAAAAAAAAAAGTAATATACGTTCATTGAAGAGAATTTAGAAAATAAGCAAATAAAACAATAAAAAATTCTAATTATCCACTGTAATTTGGGATATTTGTTTCTAGTCATTCTTCCATATAGAAGATAAGTTTAACTTTGCAGAGTTGTAATCATACTGAATATAATTTTATATCCTGTTTCAAAAAAATCAGCACTGTGTGATCTCATGAACATTTTCCATTCATTTTGAGTGGCTACCGACTAGAATGCTAATTTTGATACATGCGGTATTAGCTCTAGTTCCTCAAAGTCCGATGTCCTCATTTCTGCATTTATTAGACTCTGGGCAAACTAAACCATTCCCTCAACAGTCACAGAGTCACCCCACTGCCTAGGGCTAATTATAATGTATATGTGACCCCAAATTGACTCCAGAGCCTGTGCTCTTAACCTTTGCACCAGCAGTTTTCAAACCATAGAACATTAGTGAGTCAAGACCAGCACAGAATAGGACGGTACAGGATAAGATAAAGCACAGTAGGAAATGAAGTATCAGAGCATATTATTAATATATCTAGCAAAGGCCAATGGTGGCCCTTGCCCTGGCCATCTGCTGCCTCAGCGCTCTGGCTGGGCAGCTCTGTGCCAGCCCAGTGGTGGGGAGGGGAGTACGCTGAGCTCTCCAAGAGATGGTTTAAATTAAAGCGCCTTTGGGCTCTGGGTCTATCACCCCATCTGTAGTAGGCAGAGGTCCTGCCTCAGGTGCTGCAGAGGATGGTAGAGCAGGTGTCTGGTACTGTAGGTCTTCATAGACATCAAAGGGAGGCATGTTTTCTAAACCATCTGAAGCTCTGAACAATGGCCAAGGCTGAGATAGAACACAGTAATGATTAAGAAAATATCGGAGCAGCTTCTGCACTGGTGAATGCACGGAGGTGCTAGGAGGGTGGCACACCACCCAGAGAGGGCATGGAAGCCCTTTGCCCCTTCCCACATACCCATGAATCTCTTCTACTTGGCTGTTCCTGAGTTGTATCCTTTATAACAAATAGTAAACATGTTAAAGATGTCAAATGGTTGAAACCTGGCTACCTAGAAGCTACTCAGGGCTGGTTTAGAAGGTACAAAGTTCTTGACAGAAAACCAGAGAACTAGTTTGCTTTCAGTGCAGGATTTAACGATAAAGGCTTTGCAACTGATATCATTAAAAGCATTCATGACCATGGGAGAGCATTAGTGTCTAAGAAAACTGATAGAAAAGGAATCAGCTATGGGAATACAAGAGTGTCTGAGAGCCCTTCTAAGTGTGACCCTGATACTGCCAAAGCCACAGTGGCTGCTCTTCTACCACCATGTGAAGCTGCCTACACGGCACCAGCAGATGTAAGTGACTGGTTCCATCACTGAAAGAACAAATGAGATATCTCAGGAATACAAGCTGATACTACTATATCTTATTCATCTGGAAGTATGAGATGCAAATGTAGCAGTTTTTCAAAGCTTTAAATTTTCAGAATTAACAAAAGCAAATTTTGCTATAAACAATCCAATATATTCATTTTTCATATATCAACTAAGATAATTCTTAGTACCTGCTTAATACAAAAACAGTTATTGGGATTTGGAAGTCATTTGTGAACAGGTGTGCAAGATAAGTACATACTGGATATATATGGTTACCATGTGTTAGGAAATAAAATTATTTTACTTAAAAAATACATACAATCAGGCTGGGCATGGTGGCTCACTCCTGTAATCCTAGCACTCTGGTAGGCTGAGGCGGGCAGATAGCTCAAGGTCAGGAGTTCGAAACCAGCCTGAGCAAGAGCAAGACCCCGTCTCTACTAAAAATAGAAAGAAATTAATCGGCCAACTAAAAGCATATAGAAAAACAAATTAGCCGGGCATGGTGGCACATGCCTATAGTCCCAGCTACTCGGGAGGCTGAGGCAGGAGGATTACTTGAGTCCAGGAGTTTGAGGTTGCTGTGAGCTAGGCTGACGGCACAACACTCTAACCTGGACAACAGAGTGAGACTCTGTCTCAAAAACAAAACAAAAAACATAGAATCCACAGGCCAGGGTTTGAGTCCCAGCTTTGCCACTTTGCTGGACAAGTTAGTTAACCTCTCAGCTACATCTACAAAAGGATGATAACACCTAATTCATAAGAGTTAATGTGAGGATAAATAAAAAACAGACATAATCTCACATATAAAAGTGCTCAATAAAACAGTAACTATTCTAATTAGCTCTCATTTGCTCCTTTCCTACGTGAAAAGCAGTCAAGGAAATGGTGCCGAGTCTCCTGACCGGGTGGGGGCGTGGGCAATGCCACTCCTCTCCCTCTGCTGCTACTCCTTACTACTTTGGTTCCAAGTGCCCATGACCTCATTCTTCCCACTCACTCTAAGAATTAATCATGATTTTCGAGGGGAAAAAAATAGAAGAAAGTAAGAAAAGTCTTGTAGGTAAATATTTCCAAGTCTCTAAAAGAACTGTGGATCTTCCAGAAGCCGTGGCCCATGGTCCCCCTTTGTGGGAGTTCTCTTTCCTTGACTTAATGTAAAGGAAAAAAGTAAAGGGGGTGGGAAGGGGAAGCAACTTTTGGCAACTTCCTCATGTCTGCCCACAATAAGCAGCAGAATATTCCCCAGGGGCCCCTGGGGAACTGAAACTGAGAGTGGGACAGGGACACAAGTAAGGTGCTGCAGCAGGAAACCTGGGCTTGGTGTACAGGCCAGCTTCTGCTTTCCACAAGGGCCAAGTAGACACTGGTTGCTCTGGACAGACAGAGATCAGGGAGGTTTCCTGGTCTTGCAGAGCTGTGGGCAGTGCAGCCCTAGACTCAGGAGCTTTCCCATGGCTGATGTTCATGTCCTAACACCTACAAGAGGTGAAGTGGAATTGAAGATGTGGAAATACCCAGGGTCTCCAAAGCAAGGTTCAGGAAAGGAAGATCGGGTAATCACGCCATATCCTTAAATGTACTCAAGGAGCAACTTCATTCCAATCATGTTCCATATAATCACCATGGGAAATGCCTGGGGTTAGGTATGAAGTTTCTATTTAGAACTGTGAGGCCAGGGCTGACCCTAGAGTCCTGCTAAACTGGAAGGAAATATAACCAGCAATTCAGTGAGCTATGAAAATGCTCTTTGGGAGTCCTTGGAGGAAGAAAGGTGTCTTACCCTGGCCCGCTCCAAGCTCCTTCTCTGCTCATGAAATGCAGCTGGACTTTTCAAAGCTGTTGAGAGAAGAAACATAAAAGAATTACCTTATAGTGAAGCATCATGTCTAGTGCTACAATTTTCAGTGGAGAAGGCATCTTAAATTCAAGTTAATTTTAGCACTACTATTAATATCAGCTGAAGTGAAGAAGGCAACGACATCTGAGTAAGCATATATCTTTATAGTTCAGCTACTCCAGCAAAACAGTTTTGGTTACTTTATGATTCCCAATGGGAATAGTCACTGCCTAAGCTTGAGCTCTATAAAGTGTGCCCATGGGACATAACTTCAAAAAAAATACCCTGGACCATTACTGGACTGTCCCTGACAAATGGCCCCTTATCAGCCAAGCCTCCAAGAACGCCTGCTAGGCCTCATGTTACTCTCAGGAGACCTGGACACAGGGAGGGACAGAGCTGCATGCCGGGTCGGCCTTACTTCTTCAACTTCATTGGGAATCATAGAGTGGCCAAACTGTTTCCGTGGGACAGTTAACCCAAAAAGATATATGTCCATTCAGGTGCCATTTCCTTCTTCAATTTTAATAAGTGCTGCTAAAGTTAACTTGAATTTCATCTCTGAGGACTAAAAGAACTTCACAGCAATCATATGGCTGACCCTGGTAAAGGAACACACACCACTGACAGCTGATGAAAAAGGCTCAGCTCTATTCTGGGATACTACCACACGGATCACAGGTCTCAACTCCTACAAACAATGTTCAGGTGGCAAGACCAAACCAAGACCCTCCAGAAAAAATGCACCATGAATGGAAGGTCTGTCTCTTTTTGTCAAAAACTTGGCTATAAGGACAAACAACAATTTAAGACATTCTGAGGATGAGAGTTTGGAAAGGCCTGACTCACTTCAAGTAGGGAACAATGGCAATAAAAGAGAAATTTACAAGACTGTGGTCAGTTTCACTTCTGCTGCCCCAGAATTTCAGAACAGCTGTGAAACTGTGCAGGGAGATAACTTTTGCTAGGCTGCTGGCTGTGGTGAGTGTGCAGGGGTAAGGAGCTGCTAAAAGTAGCAAGAGCACAGATATGACCCTATCCTGCCTGGGCCTTTGTGCTTCCTCCCCATATCCCCCCAGTGGGGTATGGGCCTCAGCAATAGCAGTCCCAGAAGAAAGCTTCAAGTGTCCCAGCAGTACTTATTTTTTTTTTAATTTTTTAAATCTTAGGATAAAAAAAATTGTCTTAAAATTGCCACTGAGCACCAATCCTAACTGCCGACAGCAGGGGGAGCTCTAGATTTAACAAACAATGTCTAAGAATAACCAGTACAAGTTCCCTCCCCAATCCACCAGAGCATTCCCCGGCACATTCCAGGCTGTCCCAGTTCTCATATAGGAAACAAAGGTCTTGGGCATTTTGGTGGCTAAACAGATGCCTCCTGCACCTGCTTCTACTGTGTAAAGCTGGTTCAACTCCAAAATCAGTCTCCTAAAGCCCTGCTCTACAGGAACCTGTAGGGTGTGATAAACCAGCAGGGAATAAACAACCTAAATGAGACAATAAGCACAAAGAACTGAGAGAAAACTCACAGAGTCCAGCCCACCCCACTCCAGCTTCTTTTTCTGCCTTACTTTTCTCCACAGCACTCTCCACTGTCTTGACATTCTTTATAGGAATACAACATATTTTTCTTATTTGTATACTGTCAAGTCTCCTACCTTTACAATATGTCCTATCGGAGCATGGGGGGGGGGGTGTCTTTTTTTGTTGTTTCCCACAGTATCCCCAGTGCCTAGAGTACCAGGCACACAGTATACCCTCAATAATTATTCATGCAGGCCGGGCACAGTGGCTCACGCCTGTAATCCTAGCACTCTGGGAGGCCAAGGCGGGAGAATCGCTCAAGGTCAGCAGTTTAAAACCTGCCTGAGCAAGAGCGAGACCCCGTCTCTACTAAAAATAGAAAGAAATTAATTGGCCAACTAAAAATATATATAGAAAAAATTAGCTGGGCATGGTGGCACATGCCTGTTATCCCAGCTACTTGGGAGGCTGAGGAAGGAGGATCGCTTGAGCCCAGGAGTTTGAGGTTGCTGTGAGCTAGTCTGAGGCCACGGCACTCTAGCTCGGGCAACAGAGTGAGACTCCAAAAAAAAAAAAAATTATTCATGCAATGAAGTAATGAATATTCTGTAAGAAACAGATACAAAGTGACTAGGGATAGGAGAGCTAGGATTCTGTGGCAGAGTTCTAAACTTTCATCTTAGCAGCCAGAATTCTGGCTCTCATCACAAAAGTCCCGGATAGACAGTCAAGGCATTTGTGTTCTAATACTGGGTTCTACCAATTACTACTGTGGTGGCACAGATATGACTGCTTTCTGGGTCTTATTTTCTTTGGTAGAGTGAGAGAATCTGTGCACCTTCCAGAACTCTTATAAGAATCAAATGGGAGCTCCGAAGCAAGTGGTACATGTATCACCAATATACTTAAGGTGCTGCTGTCACCAAATGCTGTATGACTGGTTCACAGGTCAGCTAGTTTCTGTACCACAGCCACAGATTATCTGTCTAAAACTCTGGCTGGCTTGCTGCCTCAACAACCTACACTGGCTATCCCAAGGGGTAAGACACAAATCCAACTTCTAGAAAAACTCACAAGCACAGAACTTCTTGAGGGATGGAAAGTATACCATTTTCATGTACAAGGATGGTGTACAAGTAATGAGGGATGAGGGACAGGTGAAATGGCTGTAGTATACAGTAGTCCCCCTTATCCGTGGTTTCCACACTTTCAGTTACCCAAGGTCAATGTTGGTCCAAAACTGGTAGAGTATTGAGGGGGGTGGGGGGGGAGAGAGAACGTGCATACAAAGCACATTCACGTACTTTTATTACAGAATATTGTTATAATTGTTCTATTTTAATCTCTTATTGTGACTAATTTATAAATTAAACTTTAACATATCAGAGCTATATATGTATAGGAAAAAACAGAGTATATATAAGGTTTGGTACTATCCACAGTTTCAAGCATTCACTGGGGGTCTTGGAACACATCTCCCAGAGATGGGGGGACTACTGAATATGAATTTCTATTTGGTCCCACTGAGTTAAGGAAATTTTCACATAATAAGAAGAGGATTGGCCGGGTGCAGTGGTTCACAGCTGTAATCCTAGCACTCTGGGAGGCCGAGGTGGGAGGATCGCTCAAGGTCAGAAGTTCGAAACCAGCCAGAGCAAGAGCGAGACCCCATCTCTACTAAAATAGAAAGAAATTAATTGGCCAACTAAAAATATATAGAAAAAATTAGCTGGGCATGGTGGCGCATGCCTGTAGTCCCAGCTACTCGGGAGGCTGAGGCAAGAGGATCGCTTGAGCCCAGGAGTTTGAGGTTGCTGTGAGCTAGGCTGATGCCACGGCACTCACTCTAGCCTGGGCAACAAAGTGAGATTCTGTCTCAAAATATAAATAAATAAATAAATAAATAAATAAGAAGGGGATTAATATTTACTGAATGCTTAGTTATGTGGCAGGTACTGTTCTAGATATTTTAAACATGTTTGCTAATTTAATATTCCTAATGATTCTATGTGGTAGGTAACATTCCAT
>CAUYPO010040420.1:0-14084 GCA_963574435.1 Cheirogaleus major
AAAAATAGAAATAAATTAATTGGCCAACTAAAAATATATAGAAAAAATTAGCCAGGCATGGTGGCGCACGCCTGTAGTCCCAGCTACTCGGGAGGCTGAGGCAGAAGGATTGCTTGAGCCCAGGAGTTTGAGGTTGCTGTGAGCTTGGCTGACGCCACGGCACTCACTTGAGCCTGGGCAACAGAGTGAGACTCAGTCTCAAAAAAAAGAAAAAAAAAGAAATTGTTTTGTTTCTAATCAATTCTGGAAGGTCTCAGTCATTATCTCTACAAATATTGTCTCTACCCATTTCTTATTGTATCTTCCATTTCCATTTCTTACTCTCATTCATATTTTATATCTTTCCACCTGTCTTGTACTCCTGATAACAATTTTACTACCTGTGCCCACAGCTCTATCATTTAACATGACTGTTCAATTTCAATGACACAATCTATTTCATTGCTTGAATTCTAACTGGCATTTTTTCAAATATATTTAGTCTTTTTTTATTAAACAGATGTCTTTTTTTGTCTCATTTTTGTTTCCTTCTTTTATATTTTTAATCATTTTAAATATACTTATTTTGTAGTCTTTATAAGGCTACTTTCTAAAGCTCTTAGGGGCCCAATTTTCTTTCTTTGATCTATTGATTTTCACTTTTGGTGGACTGTTTCTTTGTATGGTTTGTAATTTGGGGTTTTTTCGGTCTCCCTGGCGCCCAGGTAGAGTGCATCATAGCTCACTGCAACATCAAACTCCTGGGCTCAAGAGATCCCCCTGCCTCAGCCTCCCAGAGTAACTAGGACTACAGGCGTGTGCCACTGTGCCCAGCTATTTTTTCTGTGGTTTTTTTTTTTTTTGGTAGAGATGGGGGTCTCGCTCTTGCTTAGGCTGGTCTCAAACTCCTGGCCTCAAGCAATCCTCCTGCCTCAGCCTCCCAAAGTGTCAGGGAAGAGAACTCAAACAACATATATTGACACAGGTATTCAGTGGCACAGGAGCACAGGAGGCTGTTAAGAATCTGAGTGTCCATATTCCACTGAAGTGAAAGATTAAACCAAGAGGAAGAGGAAGACAGAAGATCTGGAGAATACAGAACCCACAGCAGAGAGTTACTGGGAATATCATGATGGCAACTATGCAAGAGAACTAGAAAATAATCAGTCTAGTTTAGAGCTGAAGAAGAGAAGGCTCCAGAAGAAATGTCTCCCAGAGGATGGAGGGGTTAGATTAGATTAAATCATCTAATGTAACATAATGAAGAGTCTTTTGCAGCTCTGATGAAAAATTGTAGGATTGCTACCTGGAATATAAAGCAATGCAAAAGTGAGATAATCATTATCCTCAGAAATACAAAAACTTATAAACAGAAATCAAGAATGGTAAGAATAGGGTAAGAGAGTTTCTAGATTCTTTCATAAGCCTTTAAAGAGCTGACTTGAAATTATGTCCACATAGTACTTTGACAAATATTAAATTTAAAATGTGCGTGGCTTACACATATGTAAAGTGAACAGGAAGGAGAAGGATCTGCAGAAAGCAGTAATGTGATAGTGGTGATTATTCTGCATTTTAATTGGTACAACCATGGTTCAAATGTTTAAAGAAAGCTATCAAATGATCCCATCAATCCCCTGTTTAAAATCCTCCAACACCTGCCACAGCCCAAGAAATATCTAAATTAGTTATCAGCATGACATTCAACACCCTTGATGATACAGACCCCTGCTAACTTGTCCTACCCATCATCAAGACATCACAAATCTACCATCCACATACTTTACGTCCCAATACTAAACAAGGCTATGCCATTATGCCTCCACTCTCTCGCATATGCTATGGCTTCTACTTAAATACCCTCATCCTAAATTTCTACCTGACAAATATAAGTTAATTCTTCATTTCTCAGCTCAAGAGTTTCCTTCTCTCTGTTCTCCAGGAACAAATTAGGGACTGATTGGCTTCCATATCCTGATGCTGAATCTAGTTTAATGCATCCTTCTGAAGAGGATCAGAATATGTCACCCTAAAATATGCCATTTTGGCATAAGGACTATTTTAGCTGAAGGCATTTGAGAAATGGCAAACTCTGACACCTCGTTACCCCTTCCACCCACCCCCACCTCCCAAAAGCAGGGTATAAATTACCTTTCCTTCCTTCCTCCCTCCCTCCCTCCCTCCCTCCCTCCCTCCTTCCTTCTCTCTCTCTCTTTCTCCTTTCCCTTTCCCCTTTCCTTTCCTTTCCTTTCCCTCCCCTCCTTCCTTCCCTTCCTTCCCTTCCTTCCCTTCCTTCCCTCCTTCCCTCCTTCCCTCCTTCCTTCCTTCCTTCCTTCCTTCCTTCCTTCCTTCCTTCCTTCCTTCCTGGGTCTCACTCTGTTGTTCAAACTGGGGTACAATGCCACAATCATAGTTCACTGCAGCCTCAAATGACTGAGCTCAAGTGATCCTCACGGCCCAACCTCCAGAGTAGCTGGGACCACAGACATGTGCCACCATACGCAGCTTTTTTTGGGGGGGGGAGACAGGGTCTCCCTATGTTACCGAGGCTGCTCTGCAGCTCCTGGCCTCAAACGATCTTCCCAAAGTGCTGGGATTACAGGCATGAGCCACCATGTCCAGCCTGAATTTCCCTTTTGTAAAAGTAATATAAATTTCCATGTGCAAAAGTATTTCTTTCTCATATATCAGGAAGACTCTTAATCACTGGAAACAACTTTCATCAGTGAGACAGCACTGATTTGAGTCTGTACAACAAATCTTACTAAATAACCCTTATCTACCAAATAATTCCTAGTTACCTTCACATGATTTACAGCCCAAGCCGTCCCCCTTTCCTTTGTCTAGTCACTTCTGCACAATTTATTACTCTTTGTTAAAATGGTATATAAGCCCCAGATGCCTGTTTTTTTTTTTTTTTTTTGAGGCAGGGTCTCACTCTATTGCCCAGGCTAGAGTGGCAGTGGCGTCATCTTAACTCACTGCAACCTCAAGCAATCCTCCTGCCTCAGCCTTCCGAGTAGCTGGGACTACAGGCATGCACCAACACACCTGGTTAACATTTCTATTTTTTGTAGAGACAGGGTCTCACTATGTTGCTCGGGTTTGTCTCAACCTTTTGGCCTCAAGTGATCCACTCGTCTCAGCCTGCCAAAGTGTAGGATTACAGGCATTAGCTACCAGACCCAGCCTAAGCCCCAGATTCTAATCACATCTTTGAGTTACTCATCACTGAGTTTTCCCAAGTATGCACATTGCAAATATAAATAAACTCTATTTTTTCCTCCTCTTAAGTCCCTCTTTTCTCAGTTTAATTCACAGGTCCCATTTACAAAACCTAAGAGGGTAGAAGTTTTTTCCCCCTCCCTTATACTTCCATTATAAAATTTATTATGCATCTCTACACTACGCCACCACAGACAGCTTTACAAGAGAATACTAACGAACTTTCAAGGAACAAGTAATCCTTGTCTCATAAAGTGCTGCAAAATAGAATAAGAGGAAAAGCTACCTAAGTTATTTCATGACATTAGTGTAACTGTGATTCAAAGCCAGATAACCACAGCCTAAGAAAATTATAGGTTCATATCCTTTATAAACATACATGTTTTAATTCTATAAAATTTTAGCTGGCTGAATTAAAACAAAAAACAAACCCACTATAATCAAGTTGGACAGTGACTCTCAAAGTGTGGTCCGTAAACCTCTGTGGATCCCTGACACCCTTTAAGGAGGACTACAAAGTCAAAACTATTTTCACAGAAATAATGAGACATCATTTACCTTTTTCACTGGGTTGACATTTGCACTGATGTTATAAAAGCAATGGTGGGCAAAACTTCTGGCACCTTAGCACAAGCAGAACTGAACTGTTCTAGTAGTGATTGTATTTTTCACCGTTACCTACTCGCAGTTAAAATAAAAAAAAAAACACATTCACTTAAAAAGATGTACTTGATGAAGTAGTAAAAATTAGCAATTTTATTAAATCTCAACTCTTTTTTGAAAATTCTATGTAACAAAATGAGAAGTATGCACAAAGCACTTCTGCAGAATTACCAAAGTGTAATGATTATCTTTAAGGCAACACTTGTGTGACAGAGTTGTGAGCTTACCAGCCACTTTTTTCATTAATGATGTATTGTGGTTATTTAGACTTAAAGTATCTGTAAACTTTTTTTTAAATGAACAAACTAAGCTTATTGCTTTAAGGAAAACAACTCACAGCATTTGTTGTCAATGATAAAATCTTACCTTTAAGCAAAAAATCAGAATTTTTAAAAACCTGTATCTATTACCATGAATTTGACAGCTTCCCAATATTTAGAATTTTCTGCTAAGAGCAAGGGTGACATTAGCAAATGTGATTTTTTTCATATTGTATAACTGAAAGTATCAGCATTTAAAAGAGAAAAAATACAGAACAGGTATTTGACAAAGTTTGGCTGTATATAAAGAAAAACTCTCAAAAAATAGAAAACACAAGAAATTTTCTTAATTTTAAAAGGCTCTTTATTCAAAATGTAAACCAAAAATTATACTCAAGGGAAAATTTTTTTCTTTTTTTGACAAAGTCTTGCTCTGTCACTCAGACTGGAGTGCAGTGGTGCAATCACAGCTCACTGCAACCTCAAACTCCTGGGCATGAGCAATCCTCCCACCTCAGCCTCCCAAGTGGCTAGGACCACAGGCATGTGCCACATATTCAGGTAATTTTTAAAAATGTTTTGTAGAGATGGGGTCTCACTATGTTGTCCAGGCTATCAAAGAAGAAATTTTAGATATATTCCCTGTAAGGTCAACAAAAAACAAGGATGCCTGCTTTCATTACTACCAGTGAACCTAATAACAAGAAGCTCTGGCCAATAAAATAAAAAACATAACAGATGATAGAATGTAAAGATATATAATTGTCAATATGATAGTAATAGCTACATAGAAAACAAATTACTATTAATAATGGTAACCAAAATGCTTAAAGAAATCTAATGTTAAGAAAGTTACCCAATAAAATCAATAGTGGGAAGATAAATTTCCTTGAGTTGAAATTTAAATAATGAAAATCTGAAAAAGATTTGCAAATACAGAACATTCAGATTATTGGAGATTAAAATGAGTAAAAATTTAAAAATAAAAAGTAATCAAAAGTGGTAGTAATAAAATAAGAATAGTTGGATGTGGAAAAAATTGAATTAGATATTTTATAAATTAAAATTGTAGAAATAAAACTCAGTAGATGAGATAAACTCTAGCTTTAGTAGTAGTAGTCAAAAAGAGAATTAATGAAAGGTAGTACACTAAGGAACAGACCCAAAGACACAAAAGAATTGATGGCTGCATAAGCTTATTTCTCAGACCCTATTTGGCTACATATAGCTATACAGTTACAACCCTCCTGCTTCAGCCTCTGGAGTAGCTAGCACTACAGGCGCACACCACCACACCTGGCTAATTTTTCTATTTTTTTTTGTAGAGACGGGTCTCACTCTTGCTCAGACTGGTCTCAAATTCCTAGCCTCAAGTAATCCTCCTGCCTCAGCCTCCCAAAGTGCTAAGATTACAGGCATGAGCCACCATGCCTGACCCCAATTTTTTAATTTAATAGGTTTGTGCCTATTGTGCCAGTATAATTATTAATAGAATCCTCCCTCTTTCATTATCAAAGGTTTCCTAATTTAGATAATAAATTATATGGTCACTCTACTTAAGAGACATAGTAAATGTACTGTGTTGGCATACTTTGGCTACTAATTCCAAAAAACCGACTGTAAAATATATTTGAATACTAACTGCATATTTGATGATATTGATAAATTATTGCTGTTTTAGGTGTTCTGATATTATGGTTATGTTTTTAAAGTCTTATACCTTTAGAGATATAAACTGAAATATTTACAGAGGAAATGATATGAAACCTGGGATTTCCTTCAAAATAATGGAGAGAGGGAAGGCAAATAGGTGGGGATGTAGATGAAACAGCACTGACCACGAGTGACAATGTAGACACTGGGGATGTAATATGACTCTCTACTTTTGAATGTTTTTGAGATTTTTCCATAATACAATGTTTAATTCAGTAAACAAAATTTCCCTAGTTCCAGAAACAGAAGTACCCTAGAAAGCTTCAGTTTCCTGCTCTTAGCCAAAAGCAAGCATTTGGCATCTAGCCAAACAGAATTATATGTTTATTCAGTCACCTGAAGCCTGAGTCTATGAAAAGTTACCTGCCATACAGGTTTCCTGAGGTAAATCACAGCTAGTATTCTTAATTTCTTTACCTTTCCATCAAAACAAAATAAACCAAAACAAAAAAGACTTTCCCTTCCTCTAACAAGAGAATCACTTCTCCTGAAGATACTCTCAAGATGCTCCTTCCTTAACACAAGAAGAGAAATGAAACACATTAAAACTATTTTGATGGACTTTCCCCATTGCCCCAAAATAGTTCTTTTGAAAAGAGTGTAATTCAGAGTGTTTCTCATTTCAGCCCGTGTCCCTGTGAGCACCAACAGGCCAGTTTTCAGCAGCAACAATTAGGGAGACTGCAAGACAGGTCAGGAGGGCACCCGGCTGCCACCACCTTATTTTAGCCAGTGACAAAGCTTCCACAGTATGGACACAGGGTAAGTGACACCCAGAGCTGTCTATGGGAAAATAAGACTATGAGGAAATTAATGGAAACCAAATGAAGTGCTGAGGATCACCAACATGTGAGTTTTCCAACAGTGGTGCAGCAAAATAACTATGACAGCAGCCCAGGTAGTACTCTAACCCATTTTACATATATTGACTCATTTAATCCTTACTCCAACTCTTGATGTACTATTATTTTCCCAGTTTTAATGATGTAGAAAACCGAGGTAGAAAGAAGTGAAATAATTTGCCTACCACTGGTATGCAGCAGAGCCAGGATAAGAACAAGTTCTGGAGATGTTCCTCTTTTGGAAATACTTTGAAAAGCAGTTGTTTAAAAAAACGAAAGACAAGAAAAGCAGGTGTCGGTATAACGAATATAGTGCTTTCTCTTTAGCAGGAAATAATCTTGACACTACCAAAAAGGGGTTTCAAAGGCTGCCTAGTTTTGGAGGAGGCCCAAAGGAACACCTGTCCTTTGCCATATAAATCTACAGAAAGTCTCTCACACATGTGACACAGGAGGGGCCCGAGGGCTGAATTAGTACCAACGGCTGCAAGCTTCAGTGCTGAACTACTTGTTGCTGAAATGTTCAAGCAAAGGCTGAACAGCCTTTTGCTAGACACAGTATGGAAGGAATTCCTATGCAGTAGGAAACAGGCTAAAGTGAGAACCCACCCACTATACACATCACTATAATAAGGATTTCTTGCTGCACGCTCTCTTATTTTAGGGCTGACAAAGTCTATGGCAATTCAAAACTGACTCAAAACCTAAGTCATTCTGTGTTCTAGAAAGCTGCTAACATCCAGCTTCTATCCCTAGCAAGCCCATAGCTGTGCCAGTGAATAGCCATTGACACAACTGCCTCCTTTATCTTCAGGGACACCACAGACACTATCTAGGACTCTTTCAAACAGTTATGCTACAAATGCAATATCTATGTTTGAATGCTAATCAGAACACTGGAAGCATATTCTTAGAAGATACACAAGAGGTTATTTGACTCAATCAAAATCTCCATCATATTATTTATGCCTCTTAAGGGCAATCATACGCATCTGAGACACTTAAGAGTTAGCATCAAGGTCTATCTATAACAGACCCATCCCTTCTAATCAAGGAACAAACAGAAATGTAGGACATACAGCTAGAGTGAGCATCACTTTCAAAAGTGTGCCTTGATTGTCCTTCAAATTATCATAGGAAACAATCTATAAGGTCCTAATACCACCACTAAGACACAGTCAATCAAGAGTGTTAAGATTTTGAGCAGGGCCAATTTTCACTATACTATGAGGCAAAGGGACACTGGGCTAACGCAGACAAAAGCCTCCATAGCTTTATTAGTTTGCTAGGGCTGTCATAACAGAGTATCATACACTGGTTGGCCCAAACAACAGAAATTTATTTCCTCACAGGTTGGAAGGCTACAAGTCCAAGATCAAGGTGTTGGCGGGGTTGGTTTCTTCTGAGGCCTCATTCCTTGGCTTGTAAATGGCCGTCTTCTCCCTTTGTCTTCCCATGGCCTTCCCTCTAAGCATGTCTGTGCCCCAATCCTCTCTTCTTGTAAGGATACAAGTCATATGGGATTAGGGTCTACCCCAATGATCTACATTTAACCCTTTAAAGACCTTATCTCCAAATACAATCACATTTGGAGGTACTTGGGGGTTAGGGATTCAAGCTATGAATTTTGGTGGGACAAAATTCAGCCCATAACAATAGTTATACTCCCCCCCAAAGGGATAAAAGACATCCCAACACGACCACTGGAAAGTGGCAGTGTGTGTATGTATCCTAGTTTTCTCTCTCCTGGGTCTATTTTCAAATAAAGGTCAAATTCGTAGCTCTCAATTTTTAGTTCTTCACTTATTCGCATTTTTTTACTGGAACCATTTTTCTCTTCTTTCTACTTTACTTGCTCATTTGTTTAATACCAGTAATGTTCAATAGGAACATGTTCATGGTAAGGATTCTGTAGAATGGAGGTTCATCATTGTCTTCACTAAGCACTGACTCTGTCTTAGACTCTGAATGGGAGTACAGAGAACAAAACTAAGTCAGTGGACAACAGCAATGAACAGGGGTAAAAGACAACAAAATAGAATGACAGAGGCCTAAAGGAACAATAGAAGTTTTAAAAAGGCAATAATAAAGGTAATGGCCTAGAAGTGACAATGAACTATAAGAACATCAATTCCGGGGGGGGGGGGTATGGGCAATATACGTAACCATAATATATGTACCCCCATAATATGCTGAAATTAAAAAAAAAATGTCAGAAAAAAAAATACTTCAAATGATTTAAAAAAAAAAAGAACATTAATTCCCACTCCTAGGGAAAAAATATATATATATATAAATATAATATATATTTATTTCTTAATCAGAAATGGGGTCTTGCTATGTTGGCCAAGCTTGCCTCGAATTCCTTGCCTCATGCGATCCTCCCACTTCAGCCTCCCAAAGTGCTGGGATTACAGGCATGAGCCACCATGCCCAGCCCCTTATTAAAGAATGTTACAAACATGTCACCTTGGAAAAAGGAAAGACCTAGGGCTGCAAAAATTACATAGGTTCAGAATATACTGTATTACATAAAGAAGGTATCTTAGATGGAGAAGCAAAACAGTATAGTTTTTAAGAAGTGATCTCTAAAGCCAAACTGCCCAGGCTTTAATCCTAGTTCTACTTCTTCCTAGCTCTGTTATCTCGAGCAATTTACTTAATCTCTCTGTACCCCAGCTTCCTCACATGTGAATGAGCACAATATCTACCTCATAGCATTGTTATAAAGATTGAATAACCCACAAATTTTAAAGTGCTTAGGAATGTCTAGAAGCTATTAAGTGCTCAGAGTTTGTTAACTTATTAAATAAATTCTTAATTGCACATGTTTTATCAGAAACATTACAGGAGAGGAGTTAAGACTACAGACATTGGAATAAGATGCTGTGGGTTGAATAGCAGTTTCTTCTGCTTATTATTAACTTCCCTCAACCTCTCTGTGCCACAGTATCTTCATCTATGAAATAGACTTACTTGCATCATCCACCTCATCACTAAAATGGACATGTGTTAACCACCTCATCAGAGTATTGTGAGGATTAAATTCAACACAAATGAACCATTTAGAAAAATACTTAATACACCGTAAATGTTTAGCAGATGTTACCTATTCTTATTCTTTCATTACTTAATTTCTTAACTTTTCTTGACTAAGCAAGATAAAATAATTAAAATAAAAAGAATCTGTCCTGCTTCTACTGGTTTTATCTAATATGCAAATTAATAATCTCATAAAGTAATAATCACTTCTGACAATGGAAGCATGAGCTCAAAATATTAGGAAGATTGGAGTTGTGCTCTCCCCACGATTATGGATAAACACAGATCAGATTTACTCTTGTGCCTTAAAAACCAAAAAACCAGATGAAATATGTGAAACAACAGTTTATAGACAACAGACAGAAGGGAAACATACAAAGTAAGCCCTAAGGCTGTCTCAGCTTACTGCCTGAAGAACACGTCTAGGAAACAGCACAAGAAGGAAGTACCCAAAAAGAGCCCCACAATTTCCCTGAGTTGATGAGACAGAATTGAGAATTTGGGAGGCTACGGTGGCCAGAATTTGCAAGGCGGGTAACAGAGAGGCTACAGCTATACAGAGGGGACTCTGGAGATCTACAGGGGGTTCTTCTCACATTTCTCATTGAGTAGCAATCAGCACAGGTGGATAAGGAGACTAAGAAAATGAGCCCTAGAACTCACACAAAGCCAGGAATAGTTCATGTTCCCACCAGTCTTAGTGGAAAAAACTCACAATACATCAACATCAAGTAGAGTACTCAGAAAGTATTGCCTCAGTAATAAGGAAAAATTAGCCCCAATGCTGCTCTGGTCCCACCAAACAAAGCCTATAAGTAATCCTCAAAAGTATCAAACTATTTCCAAATAACCGCACCCTCAGAATCTCAAGAATGTTTAAGCGAATACGAAAATACGACGTAAACTTGCAGTCTGCAACCCATTACTGGTCTGCGGCCTGTTAGGAACCTTGCTGGGCATTACCGCCTGAGCTCCGCCCCCTGCAGCCCCCCAACCCCACCCACCCCATCCGTGGAAAAACTGTCTTCCATGAAACTTAGGAACCAGGTGGCACAGGAAGAGGTGGGCAGTGGGCAGTAGGCAAGTGAGCAAATCTTCATCTGTATTTACAGCCACTCCCCATTGCTCAAATCACAGCCTGAGATCCGCCACCCCCCATCCATGGAAAAATTGTCTTCCATGAAATCAGTCCCTGCCAAAAGGGTTAGGGACCACTGCAGTAAACAACAAACTAAAATCATCTTGTCCTATCACTGAACTGGTACTCTGCACGGGACAGACACATAAAAAGAATGAAATGAAGCACTATACTGTGACCGAACATGTGAACATGTCTAGGAGGGAAAAAATCCATGAAATTCGTCCAAGCGCAGTGGTTCACGCCTCTAATCCTAGCACTCTGGGAGGCTGAGGCAGGAGGATCACTTGAGGTCAGGAGTTTGAGACCAGCCTGAGCAAGAGTGAAACTCCATCTCTACTAAAAAAATAGAAAAAATTAGCCAGATGTGGTGGCATGTGCCTGTAGTCCCAGCTACTCGGGAGGCTGAGGCAGGAAGACTGTTTGAGCCCAGGAGTATGAGGTTGTTGTGAGCTAGGCTAATGCACAGCACCCTAGTCCGGGCGATGGAGTGAGACTCTGTCTCAAAACAAAAACAAAAACAAAACAAAACAAAACAAAAAAAACATGAAATTTAACAAGTCTTCATGCCCAAAGTTGCCCAACATTGCTCTACATTGTATGTTCTGAGACAGGTGACAAGAGGTACCACTTCAAGCCATGTGCCAAGACTGGGAATACCTTAGGCTGCAGCTACCCAATTTATAATCTTTCTCAGCCTCATACACCAAGGGCTAGTATCTCTGGAAGGGTGTTCAAAGCTGTCTGTGGAATTTAACTTCCTATATCAAATAATGTCTCTTAAATCTGTATAATACATTGTGTTTTCACTTAAATTTTTAGTTTTTCAGGTTACTTTTTTTCTAACAAAAGCTTGACAAATACCTATGGATCAGACATATCTTCCTTTTCGAAAAATTCTTTTTCACTTGGCTTCTAAGATACCTCTCCTGGTTTTTCTTCCTAAATAGCTACTCCTTTTTAGTCTCTCCTTTGCTACTTCCTCATTATCTTCAACCTCTAAAGTAAGACTGCCCAAGGGTTCAATCCTTGGAAAGCTTTTCATTCTCTATCAATCGTCACTCACTCGATGAGCTCATAAATTAGATGATTTGTATCACTTATATGCTGTCAATTTCTAATTATATACTTTTGGCCCAGACCTCTTGCATCTGTCATTGAATGTCTAATTAGCTATCTCTTGTAATTTCCCAATCTCAGTTCATGGTAACTCCAATTTTCTAGTTGTTTCAGACCTAAATCTTCTGTCATCCTTATCTTTTTCTCAAACCCTGCATCTAATCCACCAACAAATCCTATCAATTCTACCTTCAAAAGACATCCCCAAATCTGACCACTTCTTACCATCTGCATCATCATGAGTTCAAATAACCATTGTCTCTTCCTTAGATTATACCAGTAGCTTTCTAACTATAGCCAGAGTGATCTTTCGCTCTGATTGTGACATTTTTCCGCTTGAAATCCTCCAATGGCTAATCACCTCACTCAGCAAAAAACAGAAGTCTTTATAATAGCCTTTAAAGTTCTTTAATCTGGCTCCCCCCTATACCTCAGACCTCACTTCCTACCACTCACCACCTTACTCTGCACCAGCTTCACTGGACCCTGTGCTGCACAAAGAACACACAGAGCAAGCTCCTAGATCAGGCCCTTGGCACTCAATGCTGCCTCTGTCTAGAACACTTCTCCTCCAGATACCTCCACTCGGGCTCCATGACTTCCTTTAGGTCTTTCCTCGTATGTCAACTTACAAGGATCTCTCTGACTACCTTATATAAAATGTCAAACCCTGGCTCCCATATTCCCTACTCCTTTATCCTACTGTGTGTTTCTCAGTAGCACCTAAGGCCACCCATTGTGTTATATATTTGCTCATTAGCTTGTCTGTCTGTCTCCCTCCACTAGAATCTAAGCTCCCTGAGGACAGGGACTGTATCACTTTGGGTTCCCTGCTTTGTTTTCCATGACTAAAACAGTGCCTAGCACATAGTATGTAATCAAACAGTGTTGAATGTTATGAAAAGGAAGGCTGAAAGAAATGGGAAGAGAGATATTTTTACCAACCTGAACAAATCATTTAACCTATTTTGTAATCAAATTGTCCTGTTGTATAAAATGTGAGATTTGGACTTTTTAACCTCTAAAGAATTCTAGCCTCCTGTCAAGCTACGGGGTGGTCACAGGTCATAGTTCACGGAGCTATCCAAAGGTCAGAAGAGGCACACAATTATCTAAGTACTGACAAGATATTCTCCTTTCTCCTGAAATTCTGAACATAGCACAGATCTGTGAAATTCCTATTACTCTTCTCCATGACTCATACTCAATTTCTCCCCATTATTAAGGAGTGAGGTATGGGTTTTACTATGAAGCCAGAAGCAATCGCCAAGGCCCATGTTCACATCACAGCAGATTTCCTTACCTCCACTGCAGTGGGCGGCTGGAACAGGGACTGCCAGGACTGCTGTGGGCGTGTGGGTTCAGGAAAAAGGCAAGAGGAGAAGTAACCAGAGCACAATCAGCACTAAATGGGATTTTAGTGAGGGAGAGAGCTGGAGCCAATGTGGGTGAAAACATGTGCTGGTTCACTTCAGCTCCTCGGCAAAGAGTGGAGATTCTGACAATACCACAATAGGAAAAAACAAGGTCAGTGATAACTTCTCAACCAAAAAGAAACATACTCAAAGTGGGTTAGTTTCGGCAAGAAGCTCAAGCAAAGTAAGTGGTCAAAAATCATTCTCAAATATCATACTTCAGGACCAACGTTGGCACAGAATCACAACAGAACTAAAACCTAATCCACAAAATCAAAATAAAAAATTTAAGCTTTGGCTATTCAAAATTCAGAATTGGCTTCTGGGCAAACCAAACACCACAAATTTACTACAACTCATCAATTAGCAAGCAACAGGTAACAGTTAATGTTCAATGACTAAAACTCCCTACGGAAATGTATACGTCCATAAACATAAAACATGCTCAACAGTTTATAAATTATTGATTATATCTACAATAACACTAACTTATTTAGCTAACTTTTCCCTAATGAGTATATAAAATAATGTCAATTCAGTATAATAAATTTTGCTTCTATTTAAATTTTGGTTTCCAGGTTACTTTTTCCCCTAAAAATACTCTAGCCATATTGATATGCTATATTCTATTGAAGACTATTAAATAAATAAGATAATTAGATTAAAAACAGATAAATCATTTGTACAT
>CAUYPO010040422.1:0-20790 GCA_963574435.1 Cheirogaleus major
TAGCTGGGACTACAGGCATGCGCCACCATGCCGGGCTCATTTTTTCTATATATTTTTAGTTGGCCAATTAATTGCTTTCTATTTATAGTAGAGATGGGTCTCCCTCTTGCTCAGGCTGGTTTCGAACTCCTGAGCTCCAGCGATCCGCCGGCCTCGGCCTCCCAGAGAGCTAGGATTATAGGCGTGAGCCACCACGCCCAGCTGCCACATTTTATTAATCCACTCATTTCTAATGATACTAATGCAATACACAGCCAAGGAGAAAGCCAGCTCCTCTCTTTCTGCATCAGTTAAGCTTCATCTTCTTGTCTCTTTACCTGTGGAAATGTCTCCTTCCCCCATTCCCTTACCCCTCCCTCAGCAGAACTTATGTATCTTCTCTATTAAGTTTGTTTCTCGTGTCTCCACAGAAGCTAAGTATGACATCTATGTTTTCCGCAGAGCTTATATAAGTACCTGAGGTTTGTTCTTATCTCTGATTGTAAATATACCAGGATAAACATACCAGTTTTCAAACAAACAAAATGTTTTGTGTTTTCAGGTGGGAATACTTGCCTTTCATTAGTCTCAGTATTTCCTTTCCCGAAGTCCTGGATAGATTCGACACTGACATAATCTTGAACTGATTTCAGATCACCACATTGTAGAAATGGACAGAGAGTACTTCAAAAAATTCTTGCTTTTCCTCGTGCTCTCCCTGCCACTATTTTTTACTCAGGCACCCCAAATGAAATAATGCCCTACCATGGAATAGCATTAAAGAGAACCACTGAGAAAATTCAAATAAATATCCTTTCCCTGACACAGCAATTCACCGATATAAGAATGATTAGGCTGAATTGATTTGATTAACTATACAGGGAAATTGAATTCCTCTTTTTATTATCATTTAAAGCAAAAATTGGCAAACTAAGGCCTGTGAACCAAATCTAGCCAGCTGTCTCTTTTTGTTGGGCCCACAAAGTGAGGAAGAGCATTTACATTTTTAAATGATTTTTAAAAATCAAAAGAAGAATAATATTTTGTGACATCAGAAAACTATATGAAATTGGAATATTAGTATTGATAAATAAAGCTTTATTGGAACACAGCTGTGTCCATTCATTTACATGTTATCTATGATTGTTTTTGTAATAAAACAGCAGAGCTGAAGAGTTTCAACAGAGATCATACGATGTAAAAAGCTGAAAATATTTACTATCTTCCCCTTTATAGAAAAAGTTGATGACAACACCTGATTTTCAACTACCTAACTTCACTGTTTAAAAATAATAGAGGGTATGAATACTGAAGAACTCATAAGATTTTGTTTCCAAATAAGAAAAAAATGGGAAACATATGCTAAAGACTTGGCTATTTCTTTATAGAAAAAAAATGAAAGCTAAAATTATAAAAGGAATAAGGGATTTGGAATGACAAGACCAAGATTGAACCCAAGTTTCTCTTATACACTGGTGGCTTTGACTAAGTCACTTTACTTTTCTTTCATTTATCTATTAAAAACTTATTTTATTTTCATTATCATTTTTTGTGTGACAGAGTCTTGCTCTGTTGACCTGGCTAGAGTGCAATGACTCATCATAGCTCATTGAAACCTCCAACTCCTGGGCTCAAGCAATCCTCCTGCTTAAGCCTCCAGAGTAGCTGGGACTACAGGTGCTCACCACCATGCCCAGCTAATTTTTTTTTATTTTTTATAGATATAAGGTCTCACTATGCTGCCCAGGCTGGTCTCAAATTCCTGTCCTCAAGCAGACCTCCCACCTCAACCTTCCAAAGTGCTAGGATTATAGGCATGAGCCCCATTAAAAATTTACTGAATGCCCATTATATGCCAGGCACAGTGAAGACCCTAGAAATACAACTGTTAGCAAAATATAGATCCTCTCCTCAAAAGTTCTTAGGTTTGTTGTGAAGATTAAATATAATATGCTCAAAAGTACTCTTGAAAATTTAAAGTACTATATAAAAATCAGTAATGATTTATATATTAATATTTCAAAGCCAAGAGTTTGTAGGATATTTGTCTTTGGTCCAAATCAGAACTTGTAAAGCTTAGGAGACCTATCGAACACCTCTGCTGCCTTTTACTAGGTGTTGGGTATTTTATTCTACTCTTTAGGTTCAATGCCTTTATAATGATGTCATCTCAGCTTTCTCCTTCTTTAATAATGTGTTACTTACTACTTGATTCAACCCCATTATTCACTCTGCATATAAGATGCAATTTAAGACCTAAACTCAGCAAAAAAATGTAAATAACTGGTTTCTTGCTACCCTTTTTATAGAATAAAGTATAAATTTTCTTTAAAGGAAAATTTATTAATAAAGTTCATTTATCTTACCATTTAAGGATGGTCTGAATTTTTACCATGTAATAGCGGCTGAGTAAATATTTTTATCTAAGAAGTATTTAGGTTTAATATTAAAGGAATTTAGATTTTATGTTAAATTTTTTTTTTCTTTTTTTTTTAGGCATGGTGGCCACCCCTGCTGATGCTTCACTCCAGCTTAGCCTCGGGGCACTTTCTTTTATTTATTTATTTATTTATTTTTTATTTCAGCATATTATGGGGGTACAAATATTACGGTTATGTACATTGCCCATGCCCCCCTCCCCCCTCGAGGCAGAGCCTCAAACATGACCATCCCCCAAACGTTGCACATCTCACTCATTATGTTTGTATATATCCATCCCCTCCTCCCCCTTCCCACCTGCCCAACACCCGACAAATGTTATTCCTATATGTCCACTTAGGTGTTGACCCATTAATACCAATTTGCTGGTGAGTACATGCGGTGCTTATTTTTCCATTCTTGAGATACTTCACTTAGTAGAATGAGTTCCAGCTATATCCAGGAATATACAAGAGGTGCTATATCATTATTGTTTCTTAAAGCCGAATAGTACTCCATGGTATACATATACCACATTTTGTTGGTCCACTCGTGTATTCATGGGCACCTGGGTTGTTTCCACAACTTTGCAATTTGTGAACTATGCTGCTATAAACATTCGAGTGCAGGTGTCTTTTTCATAGAGTGACTTTTGTTCTTTTGGGTAGATGCCCAGTAATGGGATTGCTGGATCAAATGGTAGATCTACTTGTATCGCTTTAAGGTATCTCCATATTGCTTTCCAGAGAGGCTGAACTAGTTCGCAGTCCCACCAGCAGTGTAGGAGTGTTCCTATCTCTCTGCATCCATGCCAACATTTATTGTTTGGGGACTTTTTGATAAAGGCCATTCTTACCGGAGATAAGTGATATCTCATTGCAGTTTTGATTTGCAGCAAATGATCTTTATTGGCATGTTTCTCTGTAGATCAAAGTGTGGAAAAGTTAGAAATCAAGAGCCCAGTTAAAGGGATACTGTTAATTTAGTCATGAATTCACAGTCGTCTTTAGAAAGGCTATGGCAGTAAAGTAGATGGTTGCTAAATATGAAGAACAGGTTGTTGAACTTCTCTTTAGTACCTAGAATGGTAACATGAAAGAAATAGTAAGGGATTAGGTAAAAACATCAGGTTGGTTGGTTCGTTTCCCCTACTCTGTATCAAGGATGGTAATAGGCATTGAGAAACCAAAGATGAAGTGAGACATGTTCTTCACCCTCATAAGGATATGTTATCTGCTGTGGGTGTATTTCTTTACTTTTAGGACATACTTTTTACATTTTAACATCTTTGAAATTAAAATACACCTTACTGTCAAAGGCATGTCATAGTTTAATTAGCAGAATTTTTTCTTTCTTACAGTTACTTGCGTCTTAGACTCAATGCAATATGATGTGTGTAGAGTTAATTAAATTACTATGTGTTGTTCGGTTTATAAAAGCTATGAGTGAAGGGTTACAGAAGCCCAAAGGAAAGAGGAACTAGTTCTACTTGGTGTAGGGTTCTGGGAATGTTTTTATGGAGAGGGTAGTAGTGAGATGAGACTTAAAAGAATGACTAAAAGTTTGCCAGATCAGGAGGAGGAGGAGGACCGTTTTAGGTTATGTTGGATTCCACATGCAGGTTGGAAATTCAATTTGTATTCTGCAAACATTACAAAATGCAGGCTTAGATGAAGAAATATTAGTATATATTAAAGTTGAATTATAAACCTCATGTAGGTGGGGTCTGTGTCTTTTATATGTGTATGTATATATATATATATATAAATTTTTCTCATACCTTGATGAACATTGCTCAGTACATGTAATCCTAATATTGAACTGGAAAACAGACATAAGCCGAAAACTTTGATTTCATAGGGGAATGTGGTAGATAGATCCTTGGAATAGATTCAAGATGCATACTTAAAGGAGCAAGAGAGTTTATGGTCATAAAAGGAAAAGTAATTAGTAAAGTGCAATAAGGGAATTTACATCTGATTGCCTTATAGGTTTTGGTAGATAGTTGCAGGTGAGAATCTTAGCAATGAGGGGAGTTTTGAGGAGAAACTGAAGATATGTAAAGTTTCCAGGTTGTTTCTGTCTCTCTGAAGTTATTATGCAGATGCTTTATAATGTGGCCAGTCAGAAGGGGTTTAGTACAGTTCTGTAAATAATGAGTCAAGTCACCATAGCTTTTTGTTCACAGAAGCGGAGCTGCTTTTGCACAGGAGTATAGGAACCAGATAGTGATCTGTGCTGTGGTAAGTGGGTACCTGTGCCTCATATGGGGTTGTGGGAGGGGGTGGAAAATCTTTATTTGGGTATAGTTGAGGATGTCTGCACCAGGGAGTTGAGGGAGAAGAAGGAAAAGGAAAAGACTAGATGAATTTGGTGGCAAGTACTAACTGGAATTAATAGGAGAAATAAATACTTAAAGTGGTATACAAATCCTACAGGTTTTCCTAAATATTTAAATCTATATATAAACTAATTTGAGATGTAAACATTTGACAGATATTTGTCACAAATACTATGAAGTATGGTAATATGCTAGTTTAAGCAAAATGTGATTATTTGTGATTTTATTAATATAGTTTTATTAAGTTAAAGCATACTGTATTATTGTATTTTATTTTATTTTATTTATTTTTGAGTTGAGGTCTTGCTGTGTTGCTCAGGCTGGTCTTGAACTCCTGGGCTCAAGTGATCCTCACAAGTAACTAGGATTATAGGTGCACCACTATGCCAGGCCATACTATATTTTTATTTCTTGAATGTGTCTCACCTTTTGTCCTCATTGGTAGGATGTCACTGCCTTTACTGATTTTAATGATAGGGCAGATAAACTATTGTAATAACCCCTTGGTAGACTTTTCTCCATTTCATGGACTACCTAATGGCAGACCACATCCACGAATTCAGTCAGCAAGTAATATTCAGCATCTATATTGTACAGCTTGCTATGTTCCTTATAAGGTGGAATAACATGGACTGCACTCTTGTTTCCATAATGTTATAATGGGAAAAGAAATTATGCAGTTTTTTTTTCTGTATAAAACAAGTAAAGGGTACTTCTTTGGCTCTTATATTTGTTTTATATTTTGGCTGACATTTACTGCATCTTCATAGTGCTCAGCACTTGATACAGTAACTCATTTAATCTTCAGAACACATTATAAGGTAAATATGGTTGTCCTCCCTACTTTCAGGTATAGAACTGAGGCCTAGAGGAGTTCAAGGCCAACATGATAAATGAAGGAGCCAGAATCTAAACACATTCTGGCTCGAGAACCACATACCTTCAACCAGCAGTCTCAAGCCTTTTCGGCACCAGGGACGAGTTTCATGGAATACAATTTTTCCACGAATGATGGGGGATGGTTTTAGGATGATTCAAGCACATTAGATTTATTGTGCAGTCAGGTCTCTCTGCTAATGATAATCTGTATTTAGCTGCTCCCCAGCGCCAGCATCACTGCCTCAGCCCTACCTCAGATCATCAGGGCATTAAATTCTCATAAAGAGCGCACAACCTAGATCCCCTCCATGCTCAGTTTATAGTGGGGCTGGTGCTCCTATGAGAATCTAATGCCAGCTGATCTGACAGGAGGTGGAGCTTATGCAGGGAGCTGAGCTTTGGGGAGTGGCTGTAAATACTGATGGAATTATGCTCACTTGCCCACTGCTCACCTCCTGCTGTGTGGCCTGGAGGGTACCAGTCCCTGGCCCAGGGGTTGGGAACCACAGTCTTAAACCATTACCACTTACTGCCTCTCACTGTATACTCCCTATATATAACAGAGTTGTTTCCTGTGATCATTTTTGGAAGCAATTCATTGTTTGTGTCTTATATGTCAGACAATATGTTTAAGCACTTTTTATATACTGTTTATTTTTTACAATCCTATGAAGAAGGTCATGACAATGACCTCAATTTATAGAATAGTAAACCAAGGCTGTCAGAGGTTGATTTACTTGCTCAAGGTCACAGAGCCAGTAAGTTAGACAGCTAGTAGGTAAAAATCCTTTATAAGACTAGTCTAGGTGAACAGGACTGTAATTTTCTTTTATATTAATAGCTAAGCACTACTAGTTTAAATATCTTATTGTGATTACCATATATATTCAATAAGGCCTGGATTCCTGTATCTTTAGGTGAGTACTCTACTCCTTGTCTCCCTTTGCAGTCACAGGATATGTATGCCACAAAGCAATTACAATAAAAAATGTTTTTATTACTTTGGTATCCTGTGTTGATTGGGAATTTGAGGCTAGTAAGAACATTTCCTTAAATATATGTGTACCACAAACTTTTTGAGTAAGTTTTTAAAAACAGGTTTCAAGTATATATGCCATGAGTCTTTATTTATTTTTTTTGAAGAGAGGGACCCAGAAGAAAGAGTTTTATATTTCATTTTCATTAATAGTTGTAAGACCTCAAAAAGTATATACTTTGTAAAGCTTATATTTCATGACTTCTTTCTTGATCAGGATTTGACATGTTATTAGAAATTTATGCTTATTTTTTGAAGGAACTAGCATTAAGAAGTGACTTTAAGAAAACCCAAAGACCCTAAGAATTTGAGTATGTATAGAATTTGTGTTCTTCAGCTAATCCTGCATATCATTTTTATGTAACATTAGTTCATTTGACAAGGATAGGGCTCTGACTTTGTTTTCTAGTGGATAACAATAAATATGTAGTATCTGTTATTGTATATCAGACATTGTTCTAAGTACTAGGGAATCAAAACAGACATGTTCTTTATTCTTAGGAATTATACTTTTTTCTGGGTGAGTTGTGTTTTAGATTATTGCTATTTTTAAAAAATGAGAAAATCAAGGCCCAGAACGTGTAAATAATTTGCCCAGGGTTACAGAAGTAATACATTGAGAAAAGAATCCAGAGTCTACCTGGCTTCAACACTTTTCCTGTTGCTTCATCATAAATTTTTGAGGCCAAGGAAATCATAGTTTTTATGAATAGGTTTTTAAAAGAGTTTTCTCATTTTTTTTAATAACATACTATCAAAGAGAATTGAAGACCAATTTACATTTTAGAAGAGATTGATACACCAGAGTACATTTATAGTATACAAGAATGGAATAAAGTTAATTTAGTTCATATTTCTTATTTCCAAAACATGTGATTGAGTTCATTTTGTGTATCTCTGCATTTGTATGTATGTGTGTATATATGTATGTTTATTTGTATTTGTGTGCACATTTACTTATGCGCATTTACTCATTAGAAAAATATTGAGGAAAAATTTAAGGGGATTATATTTTATACCTATTCATCACTTTCCTTGTTTTTCTGCCCCTACTCTGTAGTTAAGGGTACCAACCCATTTTGGGGTGTTTCTAAGAATTTGCACACCTCTTCACACTCTAACCCTCTCCTAAAGCCACAAAGAAAACCTGATTGTTTTTTTTTCTTTTTTATTTCAGCATATTATGGGGGTACAAATGTTTAGATTACGTATATTGCCCTTGCCCCACTCGAGTCAGAGCTTCAAGCGTGTCCATCCCCCAGACGGTGTGCACCACACCCATTAGGTGTGTATATACCCATTCTCCCCTCCCCCCAGAAAACTTGATTGTTGAAATCAAAGTATTCAGACAGCTTTCAGTTCTTTTGAAAGGGTTTCTCTTTGGCAGCTGTCTGAACTGGTAGTGATAACTATGTATAATTTTCAAACTGGGAGGCAAACATGTTTCATTACATAAACAGTGTGTGATGAGCACAGGTAACTGTGGTATATTTAAGAAAAGAGCTCAGTGCTGGATAGCAGTTTGTCTCTGCTATTAAACAATTTTATGACCTTTAGGAATGGAGGTCTTGGTTTTTTTCTTCTGTACAATGAAATATTTATTTGTGTGTGTGTGTTTTGTAAAATGAAATAATTCTCATTTAGTGTTAAAATTCTATAATTTAAAATACAAGTATATGGAAACCAAATTGAGCTTAATTTTATTTCAGTGAGCCAAGTGGAAAATTCAGGAAAATATTATTTACTAATATTTCTAGTTTTAAAATCAAACTTCTTACTTTTTAAACTGTGAATGAACCATGTTAGTATTTCCAAAATGCAAGGTTTTGTTTTTGTTTTGGCAAATCCTTGAGGCCAAATATAATATTGAGACTAATGCTGTTCTCCTTTAAAGAAGTTCAGTCTCTAGGTTTGAGTCATTTTTAAGGATTTATAGAATTTTTTAGAAAATGATTTGTTCGCCTGTGTCCTTGTAACTAGGCACAAGCCTTCAGCAACAGCGAAGATGGAGGCCAGGCCCCTAAACCCATGGGCATTTAGATTGCCATCTGGGACCTCATCTGACTACTCAAAATGCCCTTGCCAGCGGATACAGACAGTGAAGATGCCTAGTCAGAGACCAGCTGCCCTTTAAAGCCAGGGAGTGTGCTTGCTTAGGCTTGAGCTTCTCTAGCTTATAAGCAGCATAGCCTTGTAACAATAAATACTGCCACAGTAACTTTGCAGAGAGCTCTCCTGCCCAGTATTCCCTCCTAACCTTTTCAAAAACCATTACCTCCTCTTCAGACCAAAGATTTTACCATAGTCTTTGTTCCCTTCTTACTAACTTTTAGTAAACATCCTAACCTCCCTAACCATTCTACTACTTTAGCACCTTGTGTCTTGGACTTCTAATCAGCCTGCCCCAGGGGCAGACAATAGTTGTAAAATCTAGAAATTTCAAAGTAGTAGAGTTAGGTGGATCTATGTATCTGAGTTCCAAAGGAGAAAACTTTCTAATTCTTGTTCTGGAAGGTGAAGAATATCACAGCTGATTTGTAGTCCAAGAGGTCACATAAAAGCAATGGTAACTGTATCTTCTGGACCTGTCGAATTTTCTACTGGAGGTATTAAGGCTGCAATACCATTTTCATCCTCACAACTGCTAGCACAAGTGGAGTTTAATATTGGATTTTTTTTAATTGGAGTTTAATTGGATTGATATTTTGAGAAGAAAAGTTCTTTAAATGCTGGATTGCACGAAAATCAGAGGATGCATTTACAGAATGACCCCCTGTGAAGAATTTTTTAAATTAAATAATGATAAAATATAGAAATTTTAAATATAATATTTGCTTTGATTTTATTTTGTAGGTTAATCTAAATTTATAGAAACTTTAAGAAAATATTTAATTACCCATGATTACTGAGAAATGAAAGAGCTGTTTCAGAAATAATGTCTTAGAAAGTTTATGTGAGGTCTATCTAGCACACTACTGATAACATAGAAGTTAAAAAAAAAAAAGATTGCTTCCAGATACCACTTACAAGTACTCTTAGTAAAGAATTTATGTTTCATTAGTTACTAGGAATCCTACATACTTTTCAGCATAACATTAGCCCACTCTTGTATAGTAAAGTTTGCCAAGCAGTCAGTCCTCAGTGGTTAGAAATTGCTATTTGTTTCTATGTAATAACCTTATAAATTTAACTTCAAATGAAGGTGACATTGTAGTGTTGGTGAAAATAGCAGTGGACAAGAATCAAGACCTGGGTTCAATTCCCCTTCCAGTTACTATCTGTGATGAGAGATGTCCTTTAGCTTTCTTGAGTCTCAGTCATAAACAACTGTAAATAAAGGCAATAAACTGCCTGCCAGGAACGGTTTTTCTGAAGATTAAATGGAGCAATATGTGTGAAAATATTTGTTTTGTAAATGCCAAAGCACTAAATAGATGTAAACTATTATTAATAATTATAAGCTTACCGTACTGTTTTATTCTAAATTAATATGTGTGCATGTGTATGTTTACCATTTTGCAGTCTTATTTTCTATTATGTGGTCATTTTTATATCTGTAACACAGAGTACAGTGCTGATATACAGTGAATGTTCAATAAATATCCAGTAGAAATGAGGCTTCCCTATTACTTACCTCAATTGGGTGTATTAACCCTGACTTTTATTTTTGTATTCTGATACTTTGACATCTGGGATCTTGCTGACCCTAGAAGAACTGCTCCTCCCAGGGTTAGCCAATTCCTAGAGATAGTGAACAGTTAATTCCCCTGCAAATACCTGTTCAAAAGAAAACCAACCAATCCAGAGCCCACACCCCAACCACTTTTTAAAAAAGGTCTTCGTACTTTAGGCCATCTGCCCATATCACCTCAGCACTGGGTACCAGACATATAGGGACAGCCCCAACACGCTACAGCCCTCAAAATGATTCAGATTAGCCCATCCCTAGCTTGTTTACCCTGCCTGCTGCCTGCTCCTGCGGAAACCACAATAAAGGCTCTTGCCCACAGTTTCTCTCCTCCCTCTGCCTCCTGACTGACCCCAGCACATCCCCATGTGCCCCCCCCACTCTGTGGCATGCCATACCCTCTCCTCTTGGGAACTGTAACAAACTGTCTTCTCAATGGCAATCATTTTCTATTAATATACTATATTTTAAAACATTGGGCTCCTGATTTTTTTTAAATGATCCTTATGCCAAAGAATCTTATCATTATGAAAGTATTAAATATTGTTAGATTTAAAGTTTTATTGGAAGTAACTTGAATAGAGATTCAGAATGGTGTTGAGATATGTGCGTGTAGCTAAGTATGTACATATGTGTATGTATTTGTGTATATATCTACACACACACATGAATGTGTATAAAAACTTACAAAAAAATCTCATTGGAAGATGACAGAAATTCTGATCTCTAAGCTACATTTACAGATCGCCTTTGGTTCAGCTCTTTTTGTTTATAAATGAAAAACCTAAGGCCCAGAGTGGATGTGTGGTTTACTGAAATCACACCTTTAGTTGTTGGCGGAGCCAGAACAACCTAGGTCTAACTTTTCCAGCCTTAAATAGACATTCAAGTGTTGTGAGCTTTTTTATTACGAAGAAAATTATAGGCAAGTTTTTCTTCTTCCCTTTATCAAGGGACTAAGGTATGAAAGTTAATTTTGTTTTCTCTTGTCCCAAGTGGCAGTGGTTTGGTTGCTAAGTAATTGTTCCAATTAGTATAATTTCTCCATCTAAAATTTAATATAGTTATTTACGTTTTATTTCAAAGCCTTTTTAAAATAGAACTCAGATTTTTTATGTCCAAAATCCACTCATTGTGTATCTCAGCTCTTTTTATGATTTTTTCTTACTTTGTTTTATTTTGCTTTCAGTATTACATTCACAAACTTAGAAACTAGACAGCAGTCTTTAAGCTAGATAACTTTATTGTAATCATGTTTCAGTATCTGTACTTTTATAATAAATTTGATTGGATTAAATAATCATATTGTGTACAGAGGTGATAGGAGAAATTATTGACTAGAGATATCAATGAGTTACAGTGAAACAAAAAATAATTTAGGAAACTTAATTGGGTTTTTTAAGTGTTTTTTTGTTTGTTTTGGATTTTTTGGGGGGTGAACATAATATTAGGAGGTAAACACAAGATTTGGGGTGAAATTGCTTTCTGTTAAGCTCTGTACTGCTGGGCCTTTATGTAAAATATTGGATCAAGTTTGGCTTTCCCCATTTTAAGGAAGAGAGAAATAAAGCCTGAGAGGTAGCTTAAAAATGATGCTCTATACAGACACATGTGATGGTTCTCCATTTTCTCAGAAAACTGAGCAAGCTGTAATTGTTAGGGAAGGAGAAACTTAGGTTAAGTTAAAGAAATGCATTCTTAATAATGAAAGTGCTTAAACAGGGTATAACTTAGTAAGGAAGGGTATTAAGTCTTGTTCTAGAATAAGATGTCATCTCCCCAGGAAGCCTATAATTTCCTAAATAAGAGAAGGTACATTTTTTGATTGTATAGACTAAAGCATGTAGCAACTTCATTTTATAGTATAACCTTAAATCATAGGAGAATGATATGGAATAATCTCGTTCGTTTGGGAACTTATGGATTTTTTAAAAAAATGTCTGATTCACTACCAGATTCCCATATGGCCCTTTTCTTGCCAACTCACTACCTTGTCTGAATGAGACCCTAAGATGCTCTTGTTGCTACAGCTTTCAGCTTTTGTAATGGAAAACATACAGCTGTAAATGGGAGCCAGGTAATGGTCCATTATACTACTTCCATTACTTCCATACTGCTTGATCATCTTGGCTTTTCCCAGTGTGCATAGACTGTGCATATGATTGGTGCTTAATAAATATTTGAATGAGTAGATACCAGCTCTATGGAAAGAAATTTCTTTGTATTTAATTCTTTGATTCCCTTTTCCATAAGTATGTGGGCATTTTCCAAAACTTGTCAGTTATTTCAAGGACTAATATTTATTTCAGCTGTAGTAAGCATACAGAAACTTTGGATTTTATCTTTTGAAATGCTTTCCTATTTTTGTTAATTGCATAAAAGATTTATTTCCCTGGTACAATGAACATCTCAATATTCTGTATTACTAAAAATCTTCTGATTTTATTTAAACATGTATTTCTGTCTTATATTGACTTTGTGTTTTGTAAATGCTAATAAAAGTTACATTAAACAATTGAGTTTTTCCCCTGTGTTTTAGTATTACAGTTCATTTTTGTACTGACACATTAGATGCTCACCTGGACAGTCATAATCTAGATATTGTAAATCTGGCCAAATTTCATTCTTTATTGTTTAGGACTTTAAAATCATTTACAATTCTTTGTTTACTAATTAAAACCGAAATTTTTATGTAAAACAAATCTAGTAGCATCCTTTGGAAGTACTTAGGTAACTTTTCAGGTTTCCTAAGAAACACAACTAAATGTAGTTTTGGGTTTTTAAAAATCCATTCTCTAAATTTATAATTTTTACTATATTTAGAAATAAGAACAGTTGCATATTTCTTTGCTTTTCAGAATCATCAAGGGTAAGCAAACCAGAAATATTCTTTGATAATGAATAGATCATTATCTGCTTAAGCGGATAAAGTACATTGAGTTTTTCTAAGGGACAACAAGAAATCTTAAAGCAATAATTAAACCCCCCAGTGTAACAGAGAGAAAAGGGATATGACCTTGATCACTGTTGTTAGTTTTTTTCATTATTTCTTTTACATCATTGATTTTCCCATACATTGCCCTCAAATATCATGTTTAAGTGCACATATGTGGAAATAATCTTAAGCTATCTTAGCTGTGAGCAATTAATGAAATAAATCACTAATTTTAGAAATAGTAATATTAAGTATTGCAAATTCATAGTCTTTTGGAGGTTTACTGTTATGAAATTTAAAGGATAAAATACTGTTAGGAGTCCTTATAACAGTTTTGAAGAGGAAATGTAAACATCATTTGTTTAAAAGAATTTGGCTTTGATTATAGTTTTACAGTGAAGTTCATTCCTTGTCCGAACACCTCTTTAAATTATTTAAGTTAGTCTCTCCCATCCAGTGCGCAAACGGTTCTCCTTTCTGTCTGTCAAGGTGTATTTCTATGAGAGTTTCTTTTAAACTGTGAATTTATCTGGTAAGTAAATAAAACCTCTACTTTGCCTGTGTTCTCATTTCTTCTCCCTCAATATGCCAAACATTATTTTTGTCCACAAAAGTTAATATAGTAATTTAAAAAAAATTCTCCTTTCCCCTCAAATAAATACTCATAGTGTTCTCACCTTAATTGAACATAAAAAGAGATGTCTAGAGCTGAGTTCCCTATAACTGAAGATAGGTCTGGATTGTATAGTAGAATATGCAAGATGGTTCTTATATAGTAAAAATGACCACTCCCCCACCCCCACCCCACCAAGCTGTTAGAGAAAATTTGTGGCCAGTCCATCTACACTTGAAAGTAGAAATCTAGTATTTCCTGGTTGCTTAATTTGCTGTTTAGAGATGCAGCTTAAAATAGCCATCTATGGCATTAGTCTGATCCGTGACAGCTTAACAGTGTTGGACGAGCCTCCCTTGGCCCTAAACTGTGTACCTATTTTAAGCTATGACCCCAAGAACTGACAGGGCATACTATACTCTCTTAGAACTGAGTGCCAGTTCTGTATTTCCAGGGCTGGACAGATCAGCTATAAACTTCTTCCATGGAATTAAGGCTATCATTGTAATGTTTTGGTAATTCTTAAACCCACTTACACAAGCTGCCAGCTTGCCTTGATATATCAAATTTCAGTAAAATATATACCATTATAAGGGAAAAAAGATAATTAAAAACCAAACCCTATGTTTTACTAGGGTAATGTACTTTGAGCATTGCTTGTTTGGGTAAACTGCCTATAAAACAGAAAAGTCCCAAGAGTCATTCAGTGATCACTGTGATAAGATTATGCTATTTTTAGATTGTTAGTGCAGTAATACCTGATTCTGTGATTGCCTTTGCTCATACTCTCTACTCTCATGTCAGATTGCTTTCCCCCCCTTATTTCATACTTTACCCATTTAATTGTTGATATGCCTGGTTGCTGATTTTATCTTTTTCTTGTTACTAACCACTTCTCAACTGTATATCTGTTTCTTTGTAATTATTCCTTAAATCCCAACTAGGTATAGGAATGTGGCTAAGTTCTGAGAACATAAAGGTAGATAGAAGTCTTTGCCTTCTGAAAGCTTATGTTCTAGTTGAGGAGACAGAATATTCATTAAAATAAAAGGTAGTTCATAGAAGTAATATACAATGACATATACTAAAAGTGAGATGAATAATACTGATAATAATATATAATAATACTGATAATAATAATAATTTAGAG
This sequence comes from Cheirogaleus major, assembly GCA_963574435.1. Classification (NCBI taxonomy): domain Eukaryota; kingdom Metazoa; phylum Chordata; class Mammalia; order Primates; family Cheirogaleidae; genus Cheirogaleus; species Cheirogaleus major. The sequence continues at coordinate 15,040 of CAUYPO010040422.1, forward strand.
CCAGCACAAAAATGAAAGGCTTCATGAAACCTAAGAGGCTTGAACTAATTCTTTAAGAAAAGGAGAGCCTTAACAAATAGGAATAAAGAAGGAAACAACAGATGCAAAAGAAAAAGCCGGGATATGCTTTACATACTTGAAAGAGAATGGATAGGCTTTCTAAGTTGTAGTAGAGACTGAGGAAAATGTTAGAAGATGAAGTTGGCAAGGTGGTTAGAAGTGTGGTTATAGAATGACAGTGTCAAACCAAGGACAGGTGACAAGTCATAGAAGGGGTATGTGAATGTGTTGTATTTTGGGAGGGGTAGGGAAAGGGAAGTTTCATTTGTAAAGTAGGGCTTTACGTTTTATTATCCATCAGACACAGGAGAAACAGGGAAGCCAATTTTGGGACCATAGGGTTAGTCCAGATAATTCAGTGTTGGGAAATCTCAACTTGAGTTACACTTGAGTGTGATTTTCAGGAGTCTTAAGAAAAGACAGAATTTGGTGCATAATTATAGAGAAAAAAATTATTTAAGGGTAATTATTAAGAACTTGAACCTGAGTAATCAGGAGAGAGATTGTGCCATTAAAAGAAATTACATTCAGAAAAAGAAGGTGATGAACTTGAGTTTTGATATTTGTTAAGTCTGAGCTAATAGGAAAACATTTCAGTGGAAGTGTCTAGTTTGTATTTAGAGATTCGGTCTGAGCAGAGGGATCAGAGTTGGCAGTCTAGATTTGGAAATCTTCTGCATAGAAATACTGGTTGAAATCATGGCAGCATGTGAAATTGATGAGGGAGACAGTTCTGAGTTTGAAGCACAGAAGGTTGAGAACTGAAGTTAGGATTATACCCAGTCTTTGGGAGCCAAAAGGAGAAAGTTAAGAAAAATGAGAGCTGTCAGAGAACACAGTGGTATGTCAACAGCTATGAGGAATCTCAGTGTTGAATGTTGTAAAGATGACTTGGAGAATGAGTACTGAGAAAAGTTCAGTTCTGAATAAAGGACAGTTTGTATTTGAATCACTTGATAAGACCTAAGAACTGTGCTGTTCAGTATGAAAGCCACTAGCCACATGTAGCTTTTAAAGGTAAAATTAATTAAAATAAAAAATTCATTTTCTCAGTTGCGTTAATCACATTTCAAGTCTAATAGTCACATGTGGCTAGAGGCTACCGTATTGGGTAGAACTGATATAAAACATTTTCATTACTATAGAAAGTTCTGTTGGATAGTATTACTTTGTAAAAATAAAGCAGGTGGGGAGGAAATAAAACTTAAGGAATGTCTGTGGCTATAACCTTAAAAGGTAGTCACTTTTAAATGAGGATGGGTGAAAAAGATCTTTCAGAACCACATCAGGGTTGGAGTGTGTGTGTGTGTGTGTGTGCGTGCGCGCGTGCACTGTTGGGGTTCAAGACATGCTACTCCGGATATAGTACCTTGGTATTTGAGAAAATAGCAGAAGCAGGAAAGTCTGTCCTACCTCCCCCTTCCCCCCCCCGAAGCAGTTCATAAGACCCTCATTTGAGAGTTGCTCTCTCTATACCCAGAAAAAGGGAACATCCTTACCTCTGAAGACAGGGACACAGGAGAATCTGAATGAATAGACCTTGCTAAATTCCTCCCAGTTTATTACCATTAGATCATACTTTTTTATCCAATAATACTTCTCTACAACTATTCACTTTTCTGTCAAACCTAGCATAAAGAAACACACAGGTTTCCCTATTGCTTTGGGTCTTCATTTCTTTATGAAGGCTCCCATGTCAAATAAAACTCATTAAATAAATTTGTATGCTTAAGAAAATGAACTTAAGAAATGTAAAGCAAAAACTGAAAGCATTTAAGTGGATGTATGAGTGGTGAAAATACTGACCTAGCAAGTATAGGATACACTTTAGAAAAGTTTGATAAGAACAGGAAAAGGACAATATCTTAGAGGCTGATAAAGGCTTTTTAAAGACTATGATTTCATTCATTCATTTAGTAAATATTTATTGAATGCCTGTTGTGTGCCAGATACTGTGCTAGGTATGGAGACTGCAATGCTAAAGAAGGATATAAGTATATAATTGGATCAGGGATATCGAGAGACTGAAAATCAGATTAGTTGTGATATAGTGTGATAATGCTTTAAATAGAAGGCCCTATCTTCTGTGGAAACATAAAAGTGTGATTTGTTATCAAATGAAGGGATTTGTGAGGAATGTTTCCTGGAATGGTGGTACAGGATGGCTCAGGTAGGATGACTAGAAATTAGTGAGGTTGGCAGAGAAAGGACATTCCAAGCAAAAGGGCAGAGTCGTGTAATAGCATGATGAATCAGAACATCACAGATGGTTTCATTTGTCCTGGACAAGAGTATGTGTGCTGTAGTCATGGTGGCAAAGACCAGCTCATGGAGATTCTTTCCTTGCCATGATAAAGAACTTAAACTATATCATGAAAGTTATGGGGAGCCTTCAAGGGACCTTAAGTGAATATCATGGATAAATTTGCATTTTAGCTTGTACAGTGTGGACAGTGGATGAGAGGAGAATAATCTAGTTTCAAGGAGATTGGTTATGTAGGAAGATGGAACTAGTGGATAAGGAAGGACTTAGAGGAGAATAAGGGGATAACCGAATATGTTTTCTGAAGCCGTACGTAATAGGAGATGAAATCAAATGCACGAATGGAAGTGCTTCTAAGACGAGATAAAAAAAAGATGAGTCAACATTTGGAGAACTAGTCAGATGCTGGTAATAGAAGGGGAATGAAGAGATTTATGGGTGACTTCTCAGTAAATTAGGAGGCAAAATTATCAACTGATTGTAAAGTAGGAAAAGGGAATGAGGTTTTGAGGACTGAGGGAAGAAACTGGGACAGCCAGTGATGGGGTATGTCATAGGTACATTGCCAGCAGAGGATGAGTGAAAGGATACCAAGCAACAGTGATGGCCCAGGATATGTTCCATTAGAATAAAATTTTAGGACTTTATTAGCCCTCTTGTAATCTCTTTCCTTTGGTGTTTGGCAGCCTAAGAACACCAGAAAGTAGATGGTGAGAATTACTACCGGGTATTGCAGAAGTTCAAGGAGGCAAGGGGTTAGCAAGGATGCCAAATGAAGCCAGAGGAGGGTTGCTGGATTGAGTGTGTGTGTCCAATCAAATGACTAGAAAACAAAGTGAAGATGAAGATGAAGTTGAGAAGTGTTGGGAGTGAGAATGGCAGAGGTTAAATGACAGTGGTCAGAGAAAGACAGTGCTGAGCTTGACTTTCTGGGAGATAGAGCAATTTTAATTGATGACAAAGTTTGGGCTGGGATTCTGGTTGTAGGAGACATCTTGAGCATATAACTAGTTTTCCTTTTAAAACCTGTTTCCCCTCCTGGGTTCTTTTGTCTCAGTTAATAGAGTCATCATCCTCCTTGTCACCCAGATTAGAATCCTTATAGACTTTCATCATCCTAACTTAATGATTTTCACCAAAGTTTATAGTTTTATTCCTGAACCTTGGAATTAGACTTTGATTCAGGTCTTGGTTTTGCCACTTAAATCTTGATCAAGTGTTTCTCTGGGTCCGAGTATCCTCATCTGTAAAATGGCAGTAATCATGTTCATCTGTAAAATGGCAGTAATCATGGGGGAATGTATGTAAAGTGCTTTGCAAAGTACTTAGAACACAGAAACGTTTTCACTAAGTGATAGCAGCTATTTATTATAATAATTATGAATCATTCCTATATCTGGTTCATTCTTTTTTTAGGGTTCTCTTTCAGGGCCTCATCATCTGAAAAGTAAAATAGTTTCTTTCCTACCTGGTATCTCTGCTTCTGGATTTTTTACATGTCTGGTCTGTACTTGAATTTCAGAGTTTTCCTAAAACCCATATCTGATACACTCCTGTTCCCTTCCTCACAACCTTCATAGGCTTCCAGTTGCAGACTTTTCATGTTATAAAAACTTTTAAGAGGTGATAGAGGTTCTATCAATTCATTACTACCTATGGGGACTCATTTTACCTCCAAAGGACCAGAAGGAGCTTAAAACTTTAAAGACTATTTAAAATTCCATGTAGAAGTTGTCCAGTATTTCTTTTTTGATTTATTTTTCACCGCCATCTTAAGCGAGTATGGTTCAATGTAGAATGAATAGAATGAGGGAAAATTAGAAGTCTTAGGTTTTTGTTTTTTGTAAATACTGCTAATTCTGTTTAAGAAAAATATTCAGATCTTTCTAGGGTGTGTCTGCTTAGAAGGGTTTCTTCAACAAACTTTTCCCTGTATAAGCAGAGAGGTGAGAATAGTTGACGGTTATCTGGGTAAAGGAGAGAATCAATAGAAATAACTAGGAGCAGAGTGGAGTGTATGTCTTTGTTTTAACTGAGCTCTTCTTTCCAACTACTGCCTTATTCATCTGTGTATTCCCATCATTTTTAATGCCTAGCCCTTGGGAGGCATGCAGTAAATGCTTGTTGCTGCAAATTGGACTGGATGCATAAACAGGAGCCTCTTTTTACATTGGATTATTTATGTGTCAACCTCCTGAATTTTGAGGAAGAAAAGTACATACTAATTGGGTTCTTTGTGTGCCAGTTATTAGTTTGTAACTCTGAGAATTGCATACTAATATTCTATAACCAAATAACTTTGGAGGAAAATGTAAACTTCTATTACTAATACAAACTAACATCAGAGATTTTTATCATTAATGAATCATTATTCCAGTGATAGATTGTAGGAACAATACTGCTGCAAGTTAAGTATAAGAAAATAAAGTTTCTGTGGAGCATGAGCTCTAGAAAATAGTTAAACTTACTTAAGGGCCAGTGTTGTATTTTTTTAAACGAGGCATTTATGTACATCTATTAATTTCTTTCTGACACTAGGGTATTGCCAGTCTCTAGGGCATTACTTTGGGGGTTTTTACCACTGTTTTTCCCAGTTCTTACTCAGGAACATTTAATCATATGACTAACTGTATATTTTGTATGTTTTAGCATAATTTGCAAGCTATTTATATTTGTCCATATAATGTCTAAAGATTGTTAGCCTGTTTTTAAATTAAATTTCTTATTATTGCATTGTTGAAATTTGTGTGTATTTGTATTTAAGATGGTTGGGTAATTTTTCTGTTTTAAAGTAGGTCTTAAGGTGTTTATTTGATAAAGTCAAAATAGATCTATGATTTAGTCTCCAGCTTTGCAATTTTTGGAACTGATTTTCAGTGATTAGATTCTAAAGAAATTGGTTTATAAAAATCAGGATTCACAAGAGGCTGATTTATAAGCTAGAATACTGGGGATTTTTTTCTTTTTAATATAAGCTCAGAGACAAATCTTTCTAATTACTGAATGCTCTTAATCTTGTATTGCTGGTGCCAGTGTACCTGAAAAACCAAATAATAATCAAAATTAATTGATAAGTGTGGACTCAGAGCATTGGGAGGTATATGGTCTGTTGAAGTAATAACCTATGAGCAGGTGATGTGTGAAGTATGTGAAAAGGTTTATCTTTCTAATAGCTAGGATATTGTCCTCCAATTTCTGTTTTGTTTTTTTTTAAAGAGATGACAGTTTTAGATAGTGATAAATTCTTACTTCTCAGTACTTTTTCCAGTGTAGGTAGATAGATAATTGATACGCAAATCAAATTATGACCATTTCAAACCATACCAATTTAGTGGGTTTTGAGCAAACTTAGCTGTGGACTTTTAGCAGTTTCCATGGACAAACTTTTGCCAGTGTGTATGGGTGGGTTTATGATTGTTTTTTAATAG
>CAUYPO010040424.1:0-10695 GCA_963574435.1 Cheirogaleus major
TAGACTGGGTGGTGGAGGAGGGAGAGGATGAGTAATTGTAGCCCGAGACCAACTGCGGTGAAGGATTGTGGTTCATCCCACTGACCTGCCTCTTCTGTTCCCTTCTGGGAGAGGAGCTCAACTGAGCCCTGGAGGAGCTTCCCCCTGAACACGGGTCTCCAGAGAACTGTCTCCCCAGGGTGCAAGGAGTGGACAGTGGCAGCCAGGAAGATGCACGACTGGGGTCATTCCCATCCCTGCACCTCTGGGCTCTGCAGAGACCCTGATCCCCGGAGTGGGCGCTCTCTTCCCAGGGGACACAGTGAGGCTGTTGCAGCTTCCCAGGCACTTTGAGCTCCTTGTGTCTAGGGATCAGCAGCCAAGAAGAGAAGTCACCACCACACTGGGAAACTGACCCTCATCTGCGGGAGGAGACGGCACTGCTGTTACACAGAGGGTGGAGAGAACACGTGTGCACTCAGCTCATGCACTCAGGTGCCTCTAGGTGATCCCTGGTTTTCTGGATCATCTCAGCTTGAAGGTGGTTCCCAGGAATGTATTTTCTAAAAGCTCCTCACTGGATTCTAATGTGCAGATAGGGTTGAAAATTTCTGAGTTTATCTCTTTTTTCATACTATTTCCTTTCTAAGATAGCTGTCATTTTATACAGAGGACATAAATAATGGGGTGCGACCATTCAAAAACAGGAGAGATTTGAGATAATTCCTAGACCTTAGATAATAAAAAACCCAAGTTCTTTATGTAATCTGCATAATAATGGAGAACACTTACAAAGTATGGCAAATAAAAGTGCAGGGAAAAGTCAGGCAATTTGCATCTTCCTTCACTCCTAGACTTGTAGGGTTTTTCCTTTTTTCGTCTTATGCTTGCATTTGGTAAAATAGGTATGCCATTTTAGTTATGATAAACTTTAAACTTACCCTAGTGAAGTAGCTATGGCTTTCTTTGTTATGGAAAACTTTTGAACTTATTTTTTTCTTCTGAAATTTATTTGTTCTATTTTTTTTAGACATGAACTGTCCCTTCTAGTATTAAAAATAGCTCTTTTGAGATTATTTCTTTCCACATGCAAGATTTCTGTCTTTTAAGTAAGCAGTCATTTCTCACAAAGGTTCTGCATTTTATTTTCCTCTTTTCAGGGAGAAGGCTAATATCACCCACGTATTCCTTTCTTTTTCCCTTCAATGGAACCCTCACCTGAGTAAGATCTATCCAGGGCAAGGAAATTCAAGTAGAAGCCTCTGAAACTCTCTTATCTCAATTCTTGGACAAGATAGTAAATTAAAACAATATTGCCTGGTGAGAGGCATGGAGCAACACAGCCCTGATGACAGCTTGATGCTAGGACATCTGTCCTCCAGAGCTGTAAGATAATAAATTTGTATAGTTTTAGGTCACTAAGTTTATGGTGATTTATTGCAGCAATAATAGGAAACTAATCAAGATTTCTCAGAGAATATCAGAAATGATTATAGGAGGTAGGATGTTTTCATAAGTTAGTGAATTCAGCTGCTTGATATAATAACATATTCAAGGTTCCAGATTCTTTAAAAATTTTCTCTTTGACATCCTCAATGTGGTTTTTGCTTTTGGTTTTCAGACTAATTTCCTCAAGGTGACAAGATTGCTGCTTGGTTCCAAGCATCACATCTCACACATCACTATTCAGTCAGGAAGAGGGAATGATCATTGGGTTTACTTTTAGGAATAAATAACACTTTATCATAACAATAGAATATATTTTGTCCTGCATGTCCATCATTCTTTGTATGGACCTTCAATTCAGGATAACTAAAGGAGACATTGCAAAGAGTTGTGCAGATGTTGAGATGAGATGTGATGTTGAACAGGGAAGTGATCTTTGCATCTCTGAATGTTCTTGTCATGTTTGATAAAGATGAGAATTGACATACAAGATAGTCCACCATAACTGTAATGCTTATTGAGAAGATGTGTATTTATTTTATATTTGAAGACACAGTTAATGAAGAATCTTGCATAGAGAATTGTGGGATTACAAACAAATTTAATTCAGTTCAAGTACTTATCAGTGAGTAGCTATAGACATGCCCATTACCTTAAAGGCCTGTAATCTTCTTTTGAAAGCTCTGAATGCAGACTTTTTTCTAAAATGACCAAAATGTACTTATTTGCATAACTAATGAGTGATTTTTTTTTCTCCAAAATAGCTTTAATTGACTATTCCATGTATTAGTTTATTCAATTAATTACAACCTGTTTTGCTCAGAGGTCTGGCAGAGCAGGAAAATTATGATGCGGTTCACTGGCATATGGTGTGTAGACATTGGGTTGAAAAACTTCGCAAAGGTGATAGCAACTTCATCAAGGTTTCCACTGCAGTTCAGTGGCTCTGAAATGGACATTGCTGTGGGGAGGAGGTATTTTGTGGCAGGAATGTCACTGATGAGAAATGGCTGGGAGTTACTAGAAAACTTTTGAAGTTGCTCCAGTCTTTGAACAAAAAAATGACTTTTTTAAGTGTTATATTAAATAAATAGATTTATAACAATATTTCTCATGGGAAAGAACTTTGGGGCTATGTTCAGTTTCATTTATAGCATAAATTGTTTGCAGCCACTGAACAATGACGGGAGGGCTGAATTCAACTAGGGCAGAAGTGTCATGCCCTGGAAAGGGTGTTGGGCTGTGAGTCAGGAGATGGGGTTTCTGAGGCATGCTTTGCCACTAACTCCCTGTGCAGGACTTGGAGTCAGAATGAACCTCCACTTTAATTTTCCTTGAAGGCAAAAATTATGTCTTATACATATACTGCTACTACTGCTACTACTAGCACTTACTGGGAACCAGGTATCACAGTAAGTGCTTTACATCATTTAGCTCAAGTCTCTGTAAGTCAGAGAATGTCAGTATATCTCCACTTTGCAGATGAGAGAACTGAGACTTAAAGAGGCCCATTCCTGTTGCTTAAGATCATAATGGGTGTGCAGAAGTTAGGGCCCAGGACTGTCCTGTCTGATTTCAAGGCCTGTGCACTTTCTGCTTAAAGACTGGGGACAAGCACGGCTGGTCTTAGAACCCCTCACCTTTACAAGAGTGATTCACAGCCTGCTTGTACGTTGGCATCACCAGTGGGTGGAGGGAAACTTTAAAGAATACTGACGCCAAGGTCCACCCCCAGAGATGCTGACATAACTTGTCCTGGGTGCAGCCTGGGCGATGGGAGTTTTAAATTCTGCCCAGTTCCTTTTATTTTGCAGTCAAGATTGAGAACCACTGCTTTACACGAAGCTTCAGGGATTGAGAAGAGAAGGCTGAGAGGGCGGAGGTACTTTCTGGTCTTGGAGCTGCAGTGTTCAGAGAGCTGCCTTTTCTTGGAATAGTCTTTTGAATAAGTTCCTTCAATGCTAAATTCCTGGGACTGGAACTAATCTTCAGTGCATCCCTAGAAATGTAAAGCACTAGGGGAAGGAAAGGAACAAGTATTTGAGAGGAACACTTGAGCGAGTTGGGTTAGGACAGGGCAGATTGGATATGGGGGCGGTTCCTGTTTTGAGAGAGGAAGAAGCCTCTGTGTTTGATGTCATGGCAGGTTCCCACACAATGATCCAGACAGGACCCTAACCAAAGGTCATGGCAGTTTTAGTGGACAATATAAAATCATCTACGTAATATATAAGATAATATAATTAGGAAGGGAATAATTGGCTAACTTCTTGGATGCCCATTTAACTGTTACATGTGATTATGAGCCATTTAGCAAATTGCTTTTTCTAGTGCATTAAATAGTATAGCAAGTGGGCCAAAGAGTTTATTTGTTTTTGGGCTATTCATTCACTCTTTTGCTTGTCAGTGCCAAATGGTTTTCTTATATAAAAGACAGGGTTTGTTGGACAAATGGAATTTCAAAAATCAAGCATCTTCTGGGTGTTTCAGAGAGTGAATTTTTCTCCTACTTAGCAAGTCTTGCTTGCTTTTCTGTATTTCCATCAGAAGTGAGTTCCTGATCTGAAGTAACTCTGTATAAATAAAAAACTTCAAGCCTAGGGAAGAAAAGGAAGGAGAAAGGGTGTGGGCTTGGGAATTAACTCAGAGTAGAGTTGGGGACAATTTTCAGGAATGAGTAAAATCATGATGGATAATTGTGCTCCTTAAAGAAGAGGGTTGCTGTATTTCTTAGAATGCTCTTAACAAAGATGAGTGTGTATATTTTTTTCACAAAATGGTACTGAGTATATGACAGAATAAATTTGTCATTGTAATGTATAGACTTTTCATTGATTCTTAGACATAGACATCTCAAGTATAAGAATTTTGAAGTGAGTAAAAGGGGGAGAAATTCTAGTGAAAGAAAAAAGAAAAATGAGAAGATATTTCCGACTGGAAATCTGACTTCCAGAGAGAATTATCTTTTAGAAAAACCTGTATAGGAACAAATTTCATCTTTCTCTGAGTTTAGGGTGAATCACTATTCAATTTCAAGTTCAATTTTTCAAGGTAGTTTTAACAATGCCAAACGATTAAATATATATGTATGAAGCTGGATTAATTCACTCTTTCTTCTCTCACCTTTTAGAAAACTAATTATGAGCAGATTATTGTAGTCATGAAATATTTTGACTGTCTTGGGGCACTAATGATAAAGATAGAAACCACAGAAAAATTAGAGGTGAAACAGGTCTCTACTCATCCCTGTACAAGAAAGAGTACTCTCTGACTCTATCCTTTTTCAAACATAGCTTTAATGAGTGGATATTCCTGCATTGACATTTAAAAATGAAGTATTATAGCAGGTGGCAGAACTCAGTCTCTGGAGGAAGAAATATGACTGAACATTGTTGGCCACAGTAACATACTTTTTCTTTCCCAGACTGTTTTATCACGCTTTAAGTTCTTTGGATGGTATTTTCCATAATCAGAAGGCACTACTACTGTATTTTGTGTTTTATTTTGGTGGCAAAAAGTATCAAGCTCAATGCTTGTGCCTTCAGGATTCTTAGAGGTTCCTAAGATCTGTTTTCTAGGGTATAAACTAGAAATAAAATGAACTCCATAATGTTTCACCTTGTTCCTATGTACAGCTATCTCTCTGGTTAAGTTTATCTAGATTCACAGTTTAGGGAGTAGAAGTAGCTCAAAGCAATGGGAGCAGACAGAACTTGGGGGGCTAGGAAAATTACCAGAGCTTGCCATTTGGTCCTGAACACATTTGTTTAGTCTTCCTTTGTTTCAATATGCTTATTTGTTAAAGGAAATTTGTGGGAGGCTCTATTTATGAAAGCAAATAGCTGTGAAAAATCGTGAACCTGAAACAGCCAATCCTTCAAGATAGATTCCAAGTTGCTAACTGGGCCTAAACTTAAAACAGAGCCAAGCAGCCATTTGCTGACTAAAGGTCCCACACATAATTTTAATTCTCTAAAAACCCACACATCTGTTCAACTTTCAAATTTCAGAGCTCACGTGAACCAACCAATCAGAGCTCACCTGCCTTGGCCAATGAGAGCTCAGCTGTATCAACAAATTAGAACTCGGTTGTGCTGACCAATCAGAACTAAGCAAGTTTCCATTTTTCATTTGCATAAATGGACCTTATTGGGAACCTGGCATGGAAATTTTGCTATAAAAGCTGAACCTTCTCTTTGTTCTCTGGCACTTCACTTTACACTGAAGGCTGTGGTTCCCTGATTTGGGTTTGCAAACTGTTCACTGGAGTGAACAAATTCCTTTTCAGAGAACTTTTCTTCCCATTGTTCTGGCAGACGTTGATATACTTTGGTAATAATTGAACGTAATTGTTAACCTTCAGCTATCGTCACCCACAGGCTTATTAATTTGTGCAGTTATTGGTAGTGTTGTTGACCACTGAGAATTCATCGTGGGTGGCTTCCTCCTCCTCCTCTGTCTCTTTCTTTTCCATCTTACTATTCTTTACAGGAAGAGTGTGACTCAGCACTAGGGAAGTGTCCTGCTGTCCATCTATTAGCTGATGACTCTTCAGTTTAACTAAGAGCTAGAAAGAAAACTAGAAAAAGCTAGAGAAAACCAACAGCTAAAAGTTTGCATCTAAATTTTATCAACTTAACACGTTGACTTACATTAAGCATATGTTGGGATTCGGTGTTTTGAATGGAACAAAATAACAGTATCTTTCATTTGTTTAGTGCTTTATGCAGTGTGTTCACATGAGTGATGTCAGTTGATCCTTAAATACCCCAGACGTTAAGAAAGTTGAGATCATCTTCACTTGTTGAGAATGCCTCAAATTACATGTATTTCAACTTGATGACTGGCTTAGTGTCACCTCTTTAGAGGGCAGCTCAAAACTCTTATAGGAGGAGTCAGGAGATAGACGTGTTGGCTTTGCAAACTTAACCATGTCACTTCAGCCTAGTGGGGTAACCTCTGCGATCTATGCTTAGTCTATGAAATTATGACCTGGGACTGGAATTTTGCTTGAATGTTCTATGATCCTGTGATTTTAGAATCTTCTCTCCCCACTAAAAAGAAGAAACATCAGCCAGAGTGATTGTTTTGTTTGTATATTATTGTCCTTCCAAGAGTTCTGTACAAGTGGAAAAACTAAAATGGATAAAAATGTATAATGGAAAAAGTTTTAAAAGAAAATCTGCTCATGCTTTCTCCCATTATGTGTCAGTTATATGAGCAAGTATGTCTTGACTCTGGGTTAGGCCACATTTTTGTGAAGATACAGAACTTCTGTCTTTTTATTCAAATGGACTTCACTTTTCGTGCCACCCTCTTATTCTCTGTTCCTATCCTCAGACTTCCTTCTCCCCTTTCCATTATCCAAAGTGTAGCTCTCAAGATCCACTTTCTTGTTCTATGTTCAGGAATTTCATTTAAGTCAAAAATTGAAAGCTGGTATCCCAGGGGCTAGATCTGACCTCTACATATATTGTGTTTGGTTTTCAAAACATTAAACACTTTGCCAATATTTATGAATCAGGAGATTTTGCATAAAAACCCATATTTTAACATCTCTTAAAAAATAGGCCATATGGCAATACTTAGTCTACTTTCAATGCAGCATCACAAAGGCAAGTAACTCTCTTTAGATGGGGCATACACATGTCTGTTCTCCAGAGTCGCCCACTCATTTCTGTTACTTGCCTGTCCCTGATAGGCATATAAGCTCCTAACTTCCAGTTGCATCTATATCACCAGGAGTTTTGGGAGTAGATTAATCTGTGCATGACAGATATATTTCATGTTCTTTGCAAATAATTGTATTTCAAAATATGCTCAGAGGGCTTATTATCAAACACTGTAGCCAGCCAGGGAACAGAAATGGAGCTTTGTTTCTTTAATCATAATATTAAAGGATTTAATTTCAAAGTTTAAGATTTGATGGTGCAGTAGTTTTTACTGGACACTGTTAGATTCATGTAACCGTTCAGTTCATTGAACACAGATGAAATGTCAGTTACATACTAGTCATTGAGCTTGGCACTGCTGATGATTTGTCATTATAACTTTGACAGTTATGACATTATAACTTGGATGGTTGTCATGTATTACTTTGTTAAAAAATGTGTTGTTTGAGCAATGTTTCTTTTTAACTGATGTTAAGGTGAAATTCCCCATTTTGCACATATGCAGAGAATATAATTGTGCATAAACTTAAAATGCCAGCCTTCTCATGGGTTAACAGTGTAATTACCTACTCAGTGTGCATCTTTATTCCCCCAGATGAATGTGTTTTCACATCTCATTTGTATCTTTCCCTTCCGGTTGTAACCTTGCCCTATTGTGCATCTGTTATAATGTTGAGAATATTGTTAATCTTAAATGAATGTCATAAATAAAAGAAGCATTTGATCCTATTATGTGACTTTTACCTCAGGGCATTGGTTACTTCATCTGTCTCCTTTCTAGGAGTCTGCCTGTGATTATTAAGTTCATTCTTTTATTTTTTATTTTTTAACTCCAATGTTAAGTGCTCACATAAAATCCCTTCTTAGAAATGGTTTGGAACTTCGGACCATTCCTATCCTTTCCTTGCATCACTGCTTCCATTTCAACTTGGTGTCAGGTTTGGAGAGCCCTGGGCCATGTTTCTTAGTATGCACAAGAGTGTGTCACAAGCACAAGTGCACAGCAGAAATCATCTCGGAAAGCTTGCTTCAAATGTGAATTTCTGGTCTTCTTTGTGCCTTCTTCCAATCTCCCTAGTCAATCCAGTAGGTCTGGGGCAGGGCCCAGGAATCTGCATTTTAACACACTGTAGCTTTTAATGCAAGATCTTTGTTTTAAAGGGATATTGGTATCAGAAATGAGATTGTTATAACCAGGAAGGGGAAATATTTTGTTGACTAGAAGTTCAGGAATTGGGGGAGTTCTGAGAATTTCCAACCTCTGAGTAATGATGATCTGAACCTTTTTTTCTCTCTTTCTGTTCAGATTTAGTGTGTTTGCTCTTAGCCAGCCCACAGTTTTTCAAGTCCATAATGTAGGCTTTGGGGATTTTCTATGTTTGTGCTCATGCCTGTGACACAGCCTGTTAAAGACCAAACGAGCTAGTGTCAGTGAGATGCCAACACACAATGAACTATAAGGATAGTCACTATTGCTTTTATACCATTAATAAAAAACACAATTTCTTTTTTCTAGGCTTGTTATCACTTCGTCTGGAGGTGACACTTATGATGTGAACAGTAACATTTCCTGACGGATGGCAGAGCACAGAGACTGACTCAGGGGTTGGGAACCTGCAGCCTTAAGGCTACACGTGGCCTTCTAGGTCCTTAAGTGAGGCCTTTTGACTGAATCCAAATTTTATAGAACAAATCCTTTTATTTTTATTAATACATTTTTGTTCATCTTTTATATTTTAATTTTATTTTTAAAATGAATGTATTTTAAATACCAAAGAATAAAATAAGTTTCAACAAAATAATCTTCCCAGATTGACCGGCACAATTAGAATATTAGTAAGCCATAAGGGCTAAATTGACGGCTTCTGTGCTCATGATTTAGTTCTAACTTCCCCTGCCCGATTGGCACCACTACCGCACGAGGCTGGTTGACGACAGTTTATGGGGGTTGAGCATGCCAGTCTGTTATCCGCCTTTGACAACGGTGCACTGTGTTTCTGTTTGAAGTGGAATTTGGGGATAGTTGCACAGCTCAACTGTATTTTTTAATTCTGTCTGCTTAAGAGTTCATCATGTCAAAGATGACCAAGAGAACACTGAAGGGAGAAAACAGATTTTTTAAATGAGGATTGGAAATTGAAATATTATCTTGTTTCTGCTAAAGATAAGATGATTTGCTTGCTTTGTGATACTGCAATATCAACATTAAAGAAATTCAATGCTCACCAGCATTATAACACTCATAAGGACCAAAAATATTTTAAATTAAAGGGAGAAGCATGAAAGATTGTATTGCAGAAAGTAAAAGATGAAAAGCAAAAGCAAAGACAACTCTTTCAAGTAGCAATATAACCTGGAAATAATGTCACTGAAGCAACTTATAAAGTAGCTTATATACACCAGAAAAAAACGGAAGCCATTTAGTGATGTAGAAATTGCGAAAGAATGCATTGTCAAAGTTGTAGATGCTTAGACCCTTATAATGTTTCAATGTACAAACAACTGCTTCTTTCAAGAACCATAACTGATCAGCAGCATGAATTAGCTTTCAACAGAACAACTTTATGTAATACTTCAAAAGGAAAATATAAATTATTCAATCACTTTGGATCAATCAACTGATACTACTGACTTGGCATAGGTTTTATACTTCATTTGGGTCGTAACAGGAAATTTTCTTTGCTATGGAGAAAATGCTCGCTTTGAGCACTCCTGTGAACAGAACATGGGGCATAGATATTTTCAATAACTTTCAAGATAAATGACATGAAGCTGGACCGAATTTGGTAAATTTAGTGGGTGTACGTACAGGTGGTGCACCTTCCATGACAGAAAAACATGAAGGGTTTATTGCACGGATAAAAAACAGATCCAGATGCTCTCATTTCTTTCACTGTATCTTGCATCAGCAAAATCTCTGTGCTAAGGCTACTATTTTAAGTGACATTTTACAATGATTTATAAGTATTGTTAACTATATTCTTGCAAATGCAATGTGGCATCATCAGTTTCTTGCATGCTAAAGTTGAATGATGAAGTATTCAGTGTGGATTTGTGGTATCATTCTAAAGTGTGTTGGCTATTCCAAGGGCAGGTGTTAGCCAAAATTTTATCTCTGCAAGAACAGATAGTTAAATTTTATGAAGGACAGAATC
Organism: Cheirogaleus major; assembly: GCA_963574435.1. Lineage (NCBI taxonomy): Eukaryota > Metazoa > Chordata > Mammalia > Primates > Cheirogaleidae > Cheirogaleus > Cheirogaleus major. The sequence goes on from CAUYPO010040424.1 coordinate 10,253, forward strand.
AGCAATTTGAATTATTGAGAGGAGATTTCTATAGAAATGCAGCATTCTGTGTGATAGCATGTCAAATCAAAATGACTTGAATATTTCTTTGCAAGGTAAAACTAAGTCTATATTTGATATATGGCAAAAAAAAAAATCCATGCATTTTGAGAAAAGCTATCTTTTTTTCAAAACACCTTTCTTGAAAAGGAAATTTCAGATGAACATTTTCCCCGGTTAGCACAGGTTATTGATGAGCAGGATGATATATGTAAATCATTTGAAGAATACGCAGCTGTTATAGACCTATTATTTGGAGAATACAATGAAAGGAGAATCCTGACATCACATTCAAATTAGCATTTCAGCCTCACCTAGTTGTATCACCAAGACACCTAAAGAAATACAGATAGAATTGATTGAGCTCTCAGTAGATGACATTTTAAAGTGATTAGTTGATGCTA